>ML437704.1:143274-174317 GCA_005239525.1 Nicotiana knightiana
TTAGAAGACCATCAGTGACTATGTCCCAGAGTTCATAGTCTTCTCCAATTAGGTTATCCTTCATCCTATTTTTCCACCATGAGTAGTCCTGGCCATTGAAGAGTGGTGGCCTTGCAGTTGATTGACCTTCCCAATTTCCAGGTGATGCACTCATCTTGATCTTCTCCAAGGTGTTAGCCTTTCAAGGATAACCTGATCTGATACCAATTGATGTTTTAGACTTCAATACCACACAAGAAGATAGGTTACTTTGTGTGGTACCCATCTTTCCGAGTGTTGTCTCTCTAGAAGAACCTGGTTCTTCTTGGTGTTCCAACTACTACTGTTGCGAAATAATAAAAAGAAGTAAAGTAAAAGCATAGAGATTTTTACGTGGAAAACACCTGGCTCAAAAGGTGAAAAAACCACCTACTCCTCAGTAGGATTTGCTCAACTCTTCACTAAAAACACTGAGCCAAACGGACTTACAAAATAAACTCTTTTGTAATCCTAAGGATTAACTCTAATCCCTTTGTAGTAACTAGCCCCTAGCTAATTTCTACACACCTCAAGTTACCTGTAACTTGATCAATACATACCTATTACAATTGCTTCTATGAAAGCTGAAAGATACAATATTAAAAACTCCTACTACAATCAACTAGACTCAATAATCAATAAGATGGAAATGGTTCTTCTAGTTGAACTGTAGCCTTTGCATCGCACAATGATAGCTAGGAAAAATAACTCTGGGAATTTTTCTTTTAGACTTTGATTCACTTTAGCTTTGTGCGTGTTTTATTCCAGCAGAAATACATCAAGTATTTATAGAGTCAGTCGTTGAGCTTGTCTTCCAATTCTAGTTCAACTCTACCTGGGTGAACCAATTCGAATCAAACTCAACTTCCTTTCCTTTGTTACTTTCCTTGCTGAATTCGACTTCAATTAATCAGATCAGTTTGCAACCTTTTCGCATTAGGAGACAATCTCTTGATTCATTGATATTTCATATTCAAAACATCTCCTAAGCATATACGGTTCATGTGCCAGCTAGTCAGTCCAAGATGTATGCTCTGATGGACCTGGTTCAACTGGTCAGCCTTTTGTCAATCTTCAAAACTATGCAGTGACATGGGTCAACATTTACCACCGTGATTTCTTTGATTGCCTTGATTTTTTCGGGGTTGATCTTGATCCCCCTGTTTGACACATTGAAGCCTAAGAATTTGCCCGAGCCTACTCCGAAGGCACATTTCTCGGGATTGAGCTTCATGTTGTAGCTTTTGTGGATGTCAAATGTTTCCTGCAAATGAATCAAATGGTCATCTGCTCGCAGGGACTTAACTAGCATATCATCAATGTAAGCTTCCATGGATTTGCCTATTTGATGTTAGAACATCTTATTAACTAGGCATTGGTACGTGGCTCCTGCATTTTTTAGCCCGAAGAGCATCACACTATAGCAGTATGTGCCATACTTCATGATGAACAAAGTCTTTTCCCTATCCTCGGGATTCATTTAACTTTGACTGTACCCTAAGTAGGCGTCGAGAAAAGTGAGGATCTCGTGGCCAGCCGTGGCATCAATCAAACAATCGATGTTGGACAACGGGAATGAATTCTTAGGGCATGCTTTATTCAAGTCTTTATAATCTATGCACATTCTTAATTTATTCCCCTTTTTGGGAACCACGACTACATTGGCCAACCATTCAGGATATTTTACTTCCCTAATGGACCATATCCCGAGGAGTTTTGTTACCTCATCCTTGATGAATGCATATTTTACCTCGGACTGAGGTCTTCTTTTTTGCTTTACCGGCTTGAACTTGGGGTCGACGCTTAGTTGATGGGTGGTTATTTCCGGCTGGATCCCTGTCATATCTAAATGGGACCAAGCAAAGCAATCTATATTTTTAACATGGAATTGAATGAGTTCTGTCCTAAGTTCGGGGGTTAACCTCGTACCCAGGTATACCTTTCAGTCTAGGAGATGCTCGATCAAAGCAGCCTGTTCCAGCTCTTCAATCGTTGATTTTGTTGCATCCGATTCTTCAGGGGCAACGAAGGTTTGAGGAGAGAGGAAGCCTTCTTCATCATCCCAGGGGGCCTGTTTGTCCTATGTCTCCTCTGAGGTAGAGGGTATGGATGTTGGTGCTGTGTCGTGCACTGCGAACATCTCTCTTTCCGAATATTGCTCCCCATATACTATTTTTACACCGTCTTTTGTTGGGAACTTCATCATCTGATGAAGAGCTGATGGTACTACCCTCATGTTATGTATCCACGGCCTTCCAATCAAGGCATTGTATCTCATGTCGCCTCCAATGACATGAAACTTGGTGTTTTGAATTGTACCAGATACGATGAATGGGATAATGATTTCCCCTTTTATTGTCTCGCTCGCCATGTTAAATCCATTGAGGATTAGATGGACGTGAACGATTTGATCGAGCAGTCCGAGCTGCTCCACCACCTTCAACCTAATTATGTTGGCCGAGCTACCTAGATCCACGAGCACACATTTAATTTGAATGTTATTCAAGAGAAAGGAAATTACCAGTGCATCATTATGCGGTTGAGACAAGGTATCAAAGTCTTCTTTACTGAATGCAATAACGTCCTCGGGCATATATTTCTGAGTTTGCTTTTCTGTTGCGGTAGATACTTTTATCTGTTTGATCGCGGACCCTTGAGGGACGTCGGTTCCTTCAATGATCATGTGAATGATGTGCTGAGGTTCTTTTGGTTCATTCCTCATGTTTCCCTTTCTTTCTCGAAAGTGGCTCTTGGATCGATTGCTGAGGAATTCTCGAAGATGCCCTTCGTCGATCAGCCGAATTACCTCCTCTCGGAGCTGCATACAATGCTCAATTCTGTGACCGTGGATGTTGTGATATCCTCACATTAAGCTGGGGTCTCTTCAGGAAGGATCTGACCGTGCGGGTTTCAGCCACCTGGTATCTCTGATCTCGCCCATGGTTGACAAGATGTTCGAGACATTGACGTTGAAGTTGTGTTCTGATAATCGGGGTGCCTCCACCGGCCCTATTTGTCTGTCGAACCCGGCTTTGTTCATGAGTCCCCGAGAATTCTGACCTTGATCCATCTTTCTATCATTACAAGGTATATTACGCCTTGGGGTGTTTCTTCGATCTTCGATGTACGGTTGGTACCTTTCCTTGCTTGGCCTCAGTTCTCTTTCTAGAAACCTTGATTCATTCACTAAGAGACTGCTAGGGTATACTGAGCCCGAGGGGGTTCCTAATTGGTCGTCCTCGACCCTGATATTTGACTGATACCTGTTGTGCATATCCGCCCAAGTTACGGCGGGGTATTCAACCAAGTTCTATTATAGTTGCTTCGAAGCTATCGAGATCCGTTCGTTCAAGTCCTGAGTGAAGGCCTGCACTACCCAGTCATCGGAGACTGGTCGTAATTCCATTCTCTCCATTTTAAAGCGAGATACAAATTCTCTTAGCATATCGTTTTCTCTTTGTTGAGTTTGAAGACGCCGGACTTCCTTGTAGCGACTTTGATGGAACTGGTGTGATCCTTTATAAAAGAATCTGCCAACATGGCAAACAAATCTATTGAATTTAGGGGTAGGTTATGATACCACATCATGGCCCCTTTTGACCGCGTTTCCCCAAATGTTTTCAATAGGACGGACTCAATCTCGTCATCTTTTAAGTCGTTTCCTTTCACAGCACAAGTATAGGCAGTAATATGATCATTGGGGTCTGAGGTCCCGTTGTACTTCAGGATATCGGTCATTCTGAACTTCTTCAGGATGGGCTTCAGATCCGCACTTGATGGGAATGGCTTTTGCATGAACTTCTTTATGTCTACACCTTTCAGAATTGGGGGGGGGGGGGGGGGGGCGCCCAAGATCTGATCGACCCTCGAGTTATAGGTCTCCACCTTTTTGTCGTTAGCTTCTATCTTATTTTTGCCCGATTCAATTATCTTTGTGAGATCTTCAAGCATCTTCATAATAGCGGAGTCAGCTGCTGATCCGTCTTTCTCGGCCTTTCCGGTGCCTGCTCGACTCGAGGAGCCATTTCTGACGGTGCTGTGCTTGGGGTTTTTTGATGGCTCTGTAGCTGAGCAATAGCCAGTTGTTGCGCCTGTAACATTTCAAAAATGACATGAAGCCTAACTTCTCTTTCCTCCGAGCTGGAGTTTTCTGTGCTTCATGTTGATTTTTCCGGTGTGCACTTCCGTCGGTATGAGAACTTATATCAACATGTTGGGCGTTGGGTGAACCCACATCCACGGGGATTGGTGTTGGTGGCACCCCAGGGTTTTGAAGTGGTACACCGACGCTTGAAACAACTACACCATTCTCTCCATGATCCTCAGGACCGTTGTTTTCATGTGCATAACTTGTGTTTTTTGGAAAACCAGCGCTAAAACAAAAAGTGTGAAGAATAACTTGTGTTTTTGGAGAACCAGCGCTAAAACAATCACTATTATTTTTAGCCCCACGTTGGGCACCAAACTGTTTATCTTGAAAATAGTAATGACAATTATATTTGATTTGTGGTTCTAAAAATATGTGATTTATTATAACACTAGTTGTTAGGCAATAGATGCTAAGTGTGAGCTAAGAAAATAAGATAAGAATAGAGGAAAGTAGTGATATGCAAACCAAGTTGTTACTAAACGGGGTTGCGAGTTGGCCGAAGCAGGGCCTCGAGGTCAAGATATGAAGCCTAACTGAGGACGATCGATAGAGGAATAAAAGTACGGAGGGCCTTCAGGATAACCCTTTATGATCAATAATGAATAACAAATTAAGAACAATTAATGAATAGAATAAATAAAGGGCAATAAATCCGTAGAACAAATGTTGAGTATGTTAAGAAGGCAGAGAATGTTCTTGTTGTATTCAATAATCCATCCCCCAAATAATGACAAGGGTCCCCTTTATATAGGAGGGGGAATCCCAACATGGTACATGTATAATTATTACAAATAAATACCGATGGTACAGCTGTATGATGGTCTAGTAGGAACTCGTACTATGTTGCAGACGTTGTCAGCTTTAACCACGTGCCCTTGGGAGCTTCCCGCCTTTTCATGACGGACTTCGATCTTTATTCCGTCTTGAGGTATATCGATCCCTCGATATACCTCCTCGAGGAATGCACCTCGGGGTTGCTTTAGTGGATTCTGCTCTGACGCAATCGTGACCGGGCTCGGAATCCCGTAGAAGCCTCAAAATTGGTCATCCCCGATTTTGACCGCATACAGGCATCATCATCATCATATTGTACCCGGCCATAATAGGCTCGGTAAAAATGTACACGACTATCATAAGGCTCGGTAGAATCGTACCCGTCCATGTGGAGCTTGGTAAAACCCAACTGATCTGTGGTTCACAATAGGTGCCGTAACCGGCCAACTATAGCTCGGCTTGGTAGAGTAAAATAGATACATATATATAATGCATGATGGACTCATTGGAATCATATTCTAAACCTTTTGGAGTGACAAAATATCGGTATTCTCCGTACACATTATTAGGACTAACTCTTCATCAAGAATCTTATTAGAATCAGGAAGTAGCAACAACACTGATAACATAATAATAAGAGAAGCAACTTCAACATCAATTGTTCCATAAGAAGGGAAATAATGTAAGTATTGCTAGCTTCTAAGAGTATAGTATCTTTGGAAGTTCATTCATTACCTTATGTACTATCAGAGTCGTGCAAAATAAGGAAAGGGATAGCCTCACATATCTTGTATATACTTCCCAACCTCAAGATATGCAACTGTCATGACTTCTTAGTCTACAATAAGATAAATGACACTATCGTTATTGTTTAAGCGTCGTAGCTATTATGTATCGACCACAACCTATTTTACGATGAATCGTACATCACCTCCCCTATTTATATGACTTCACACAAGTCAAAACAATCACCAAACAGACCAAACAACATCAATAATAATCATATTGAGCCTCCCAAAACAGTCCACCAACCAACAACAGTACTACCAAGCCTTTCAATATATATTTCACAAGTTCTAGCTTCAATAACTTAACTACAACTTGAAAAATCTTAAATACATGTAGAGTAAGAGTTCCTTACCTTTAAACAGAAACATCAACTCCAATTTGACCTTAATTGTCCACGAAATATCCCTCAATGCTTCCACAAGAACAAGGAAGCGAAACTAGAAATCAATTAGGGTTTTCGGCACTACAATCACTTTAGAAAACTTGAGCGAGTATTTACAGAACATAAAAAACAAACTCCCACACGAGATGGAACAACACATAAATCAGCAACAACTAGAAGAAGAAGAAACTTACTAGCGCCATGGGATTTCCGACACTTGATTTGTTTTGTTTGTCCTTTGTTTGGGTCTTGGGTCATGAGAGAAAATTTAGAGTGTTTTTAAGATTCTAAGGTCTGAATATACTGAAAAATAATGACTAAAAACGGGGTTGATGCATCTTTTATATATCCATATGCCTTAAACCGCGTATGTGGGCCCCATAGAGAGCTGCTTGGTGCAGTCTCGCAAAATGTGAATATCTCTCCACTCCGAGATCATATCGACGAACGGTTTAATGAGTTGGAAATTAGACTCATATATATTCAATTTTTTATTTATATCACCCCTAATTCCAAGTAAATTGGCAGAAAATCTTAGTAACATTTGACCTAAAGTTTAAGTAAAATTATGAACATAAGTTGCGACAACTTTTGTCAACTTTTGTTTCATAACTCGTTTGGCTTCAAGACTTATGGTATGGTTATTATATGATTCAAATACCTTAAAACATGACCTCTTGATAATATTAAGAGCCTCTAGGTTTACTTGAAAATACCGATTTCAACATCCTTGATTCGTTTAACTTCTAATACTTCTTAACCACCCGTATACACCCTTGTATCATTTATGACCAATAGGATTAACTTCTTATTAACTCAAAGATAATATCTTCTCAGATTTACGTCGACTAACTTATGGCATGAACTAACGTACGTGAATTTGGGTTGTAACATCCTTCCCCCTTTAGGAACATTCGTCCTCGAACGTAAGGGTTTATGGGGAGTCTAACTCATCGTGGATTCTAATGGAAATTTCCGGCCGAGTTTCCCCTATAAAATGACACTAGACAAACTTGCAAGTAGTTAAACCCAACGTATGGCCTCACAAGGCTATACAAAGCATTATGTATATGTACATTATCTGCATATCACCATTTTTTTATTAAGGAAGAGTATTCTCAAGCTATTATCTACCTCATAGAGCCATTTCACCTTCTAATGCGTTGTGAGTCCCCCCGGCATCCTCGTTATCTTCAATCTGGAACAGGTAAGGGTATTTAGACTTCATCTCCTCTTCTGCTTCCTATGTTATTTCTTCCATGCTCTTGTTCCTCCACAATACTTTGACGGGAGCTACATCCTTTGTTCTCATCTTGCAAACTTGTGGATCTAATATAGCCACTAGCACTTCTTCATATGATAGATCCTCTATAACTTGTACATCTTTGATAGGGACGACCCGAGAAGGGTCTCCCAAACATTTCCTCAACATAGATACATGGAATACCGGGTGGACAAATTCCAATTGGGATGGCAATTCTAACTCATAAGCAACCTGTCCAATTCGTCCAAGAATTTTGTACGGACCGATATACCGCGGACTCAGCTTACTCTTCTTCCCAAAATGCATAACACCCTTTATTGGCGAGATCCTCAAGAAAACTCAATCACCAACCTCAAACTCCAGATCACGGCATCTGACATCAGAATAAGACTTTTTCCTGCTTTGCACCGTCCTCAGTCGCTCTTGTATCACTTTCACCTTCTCAATGGCTTGGTGAATCAAATTTGGCCCATATAATTCTATTTCACCGACTTCGAACCATCTAAGTGGTGACCTACATCTCCTCCTGTATAGTGCCTCGTACGGGGCAATTTTAATACTAGAATGATGGCTATTATTGTAGGTGAATTCTATGGGTGGAAGATGGTCATCCCAATTCCCCTTGAAATCTAGAACACATGCTCGTAGCATACCTTCAAGTGTCTAAATGGTAAGTTCAGCCTGTTCGTTAGTCTGTGGATGGAATATAGTGATGATATTCACTTGTGTGCCTAAACCCTTCTGAAAAGACCTCCAAAAGTTAGTCACAAATTGAGCTCCTCGTTCTGATATAATAGATAACGGCACGCCATGAAGCCTAACAATCTCCTTGATATACAAATTCGCATAATCTTCAGCCGTGTAAGTTGTCTTAACTAGCAGAAAATGGGAACATTTTGTAAGTCGATCAACTATCACCCAGATGGAGTCAAACTTATGATAAGAGCGAGGTAGTCCAATAATGAAGTCCATATTAATCATCTCTCATTTCCAGGTTGGAATCTCTATATTCTGAAGCAATCCACTGGGTTTCGGATGTTCGATCTTTACTTGTTGACAATTAGGACACTGGGCTACAAATTCTACAATAGACTTCTTCATGTTATCCCACCAATACTGCTTCTTAACATCATGATACATCTTTGTCGAGCCGGGATGGATGGAATATCGGGATTGATGAATCTCAATCATAATCTTCTCTCTCAACCCTGCCACATNGTCCCATCTACTCCAATCTCAAAGTCGTCATTTTACACTAATGAATTCTCTCTCTCAATCGTACTAAGGTAGAATCTTCATATTGACGTGCTTTTACTTCAGCTACCAAAGATGATTCTGATGTATTCTGTACAATAACACCTCTATCATTAGAGTCTAACAATCTGATTCTCATATTGGCTAGCTGATGAAGCTCTTTAGTCAACCCTTTTCTACCTACCTCAATGTGTACTAAGCTTCCCATTGACTTACGACTGAGAGCGTGCGCCACAACATTGGCTTTATCGGGATGGTACAATATCTCAACATCGTAGTCTTTCAGTAATTCAAGCCACCTACACTGCCCTAAATTCAACTCCTTCTGCTTGAATATGTATTGTAAACTCTTGTGATCTGTGTAGATGTCAACATGGACACCGTATAAGTAGTGTCGCCATATCTTCAAAGCATATATTACTGCAGCCAATTGCAAATCATGGGTCGGGTAATTATTTTTATGCTTCTTCAATTGTCTTGATGCATAAGAAATCACCTTCACACGTTACATCAATATGCACACCAAACCTATACCTAAGGCATCGCAATATACCACATAACCTTCTGTTCCTTCTGGGAGAGTGAGCACTGGCGGGGATGTCAATCGATTTTTTAGCTCTTGAAAATTCGTTCACAAGCGTCAGACTATTGGAACTTAGTAGCTTTCTGTGTTAACTTACTCAATGGTGCTGATATAGAGGAAAACCCTTCTAAAAATCACCTATAATATCCTTCTAGCCCCAGGAAGCTGCAGACTTCTGATGGTGTTGTAGGTCTTGGCCAATTATTTACTGCATCGATCTTTTGAGTGTCGACACTAGTACCCTCGTCAGATATCACATGGCCAAGGAATGCTATTGAGTTCATCCAGAATTCACATTTGGAGAGCTTAGCATATAACTTACGATCCTGAAGCGTCTGTAATACTATCTACAAGTGGCTCGCATGTTCCGCCCCCCAACGAGAATACACCAAAATGTCATCAATGAATACAATCACGAACACATCAAGATAGAGCCTGAATACAATACTCATGATATCCATAAAAGCTGCTGGGGAATTTGTTAGCCCAAACAACATCACCAAGAACTCAAAGTGCCCATATCTTATCCGGCAGGCCGTCTTTGGAATATCCTTCTCCTTAACCCTCACTTGATGATACCCTGAACGTAAGTCAACCTTGGAGAAATACTTGGCACCCTGGAGTTGGTCAAATAGGTTGTCAATCCTTGGAAGTGGATACTTGTTCTTTATAGTAAACTTATTCAACTTTCGATAATCGATACAAATCCTTAACGACCCATTTTTCTTCCGCACGAACAGGACTGGCGCACCCCAAGGTGAAGTGCTAGGCCTAATGAAGCCCTTATCCAGCAAGTCCTTCAACTGCGCCTTCAACTCTCGTAACTCTGCCGGGACCATTCTGCATGGAGGAATAGATATGGGTTGAGTGTGACGAAACACATCAATGCTAAAATCAATCTCCCTTTCAGGAGGAAGGCCTGGGAGTTCATCTGGGAAAACATCTGGAAATTCAATTACCATGGGGATTGATTGTAGGCGGCTTCACCTCCACATCCTTAATGTGAACAAGATGATAAATGTAACCTACCTTTTGGGATCATCTTGCCTTAAGATAGGAAATGAACCTACCTTTCAGCGTAGCAATGTTCCCCTTCCATTTGATGACGCGTTCATCAGGAAATTGAAACCTAACCATCTTTGTACGACAATCAACATTTGCATAGCACGAGGCCAACCAGTCCATTCCCATTATCACATCGAAGCCAACCATCTCTAACTCAAAGAAATTTGCCGAGGTTTGACGACTACAAATCATCACTGTGAAACCTCTCTATACCCTTCTAGAAATCACAGAATCTCCTATCGGAGTAGATATCGCAAGTGGTTTACTTATCAATTCAGGTTCAACGCCAGACCTATTAGCCAAAAAGAGTGTAACATATGATAATGTAGATCCCGGATCAATCATCACATATACATCGTAAGAAAACACAGACAATATACCTATAACAACATCCGAAGACGACTCGAGATCCTGTCGACCTACAAGAGCATAGGTTCGATTTTGAGCACCACTCAAACTCGGCATTGCACCTCTACCTCTACCAGGACCTGTTGACTACTGAAAACCCCATGCTGGAGGTCGAACTGATGAGGAAGAACTAGACAGAGATCCAATCGACTGAGCCATACCACCACTTCCTCTGTTAGGACAATCCCGTATTATATGGCCAGGCTATCCGCAATAATAGTACGTATCATAACCTCGACGACACAGTCAAAAGTGGGCCTTGCCACACTTATCACAACGGGGTGTTGGGGGTCTTGTCTGACTAGTATCCCTATGATATTGCAAGCCTGATTCCCCCGAACTCTGGCCTGGACTAGAATAGGTAAATCTATCATACCGAGGCCTCTAAAACTGTGGAGGAGCACTAGATACAGGTGGCGCCGAACTCCTCGAAGAATGGGGCCTGACACTGCCTCTGAAGTCATCAGAATACCCTACAAATATCGCCCTCTTATGCTGGCTCCTATCCTGCTCCCTATCTGCCCTTTTTTGGCGCTTACGATCCTCTGGGATCTGGGCATAACCTGAATACGGGAAATATCCATTCCCTACACAAAGGAGGTTGTCGTGCACTCATTTATCAGATGTGGTCCCAACCCGTTCACGAACAGATGCACCCTATCGCTCATCTCGGCCACCATATGAGGAGCATACCTTGCTAAAGAATCAAACAGCATACTATACTCTCGCACACTCATTACCTTATCTAAGGTTCAAGAATTTATCAGCTCTAGCTCGTCGTATCTCAATTGGCAACTAGTGACGAAGAAAGGCCTCATAAAATTCCTTCCACACATTCAGAGGAGCGTTCGAACCCCTGGATCTCTCCCAACTATCATACCAAAAAATCACTAAATCCCGTAACCGATAAGAAGCCAACTCTACTGTCTCTGTATCACTAGCATGCATAACCCTCAGTGTACGATGAACCCGATCAATAAAAGTATGAGGTTCCTCCTTAGGGTCTGATCTGGGAAATACTGGAGGGTCTAGATTAATAAAATCACGAACTCTCGTACTAACCGGTTTACCAACAACACCGGTATTTTGCCTCATAGCCTGAGTAGCTACCAAGCTAGCCAACAACTGCACCGCACTCCGCATATCCTAGTCTGTAGTGCTAGGCAGAGGAACTGGTGGTGCTAGGTGCCTCCTAATATCCTCTGGAGGAGATGGAGTAGATGAGGTATGAGACGGTATCTCACTCTGAGCCTCACTTTGTCCTGCTCTAGCTTGAGGCACCTGACTGGTACCCTCTCCCGCAGCTGTATGAAGTCGTATACTAATTGCTTGCTTCCTAGTCGAAGGCATTGCTGAAAGAAAACAAGGTGAATATTAGAGACGAACACTAAAGACTCAACTCTACGCACGATATAGATTTAGGAAGAAGGTAACAACCCTAGATGTCATGTAGTCTCCTGATTATAAATATGGCGCGGTACACATCCATAATCAAGACTCTACTAGACTCAGCTCATAGGCAACCCCTAGGACAGACTTGCTCTGATACCAGGTTTGTCACGACCCAAACTGGAGGATCATGACTAGCACCCGAGCCATACTTGTCGAGCACCAACGTACATTTTATTTAACCTTCCTTATTATCTTTAAGGGCCAACAAGATCAATATAAATGGTAGATATGGATCATGAAAAACCCACAATGAAAGATAATGACATGAACATACATAACATGGGATGAAAAGACTACCAAGAAACTATATATAAGGTACGAGCTACCACGATGCCATGAAAGACTATACAACAAAAATCATCCAACAAGGCATACCAAACTATGCATGAGTCGACACCTGTTTATGAGCCTCTAAAGGAGCATAAGTGCTACAATATTGTCGGAACAGCGCCCCGACATACCCATAATGTCTATAACAAAAATGCATACCAAGACCACGGCAAGTCCGGAGAAGGGATATCGCCAATAACCGCTGAACTAGGCAGCCTACTATGGTGGGGGAGCTGCGTCTACCTGTCTATCACAACCTACAGCATGACATGCAGCGTCCACAAATAAAAAGGATGTCAGTACGAATAAAGTATTGAGTATGTAAGGCAAGAAAGCATAAGTAAGAACAATAATGTAAACAGGGATAGAGAATATACAACCTGTAAAATCTGGGTACCTCTGAGAGCTATTGACATGAAATTCATGATATATATATACACACACACAAACATGCATACATAAATTTCTAAAACATATGCCTCTGTGGGCATCATCATCATCATATCGTACCCGGCCGTAATAGGCTCGGTAAAAACGTACCCAGCCATCATAAGGCTCGGGAGAATCGTACCCAGCCACACGGAGCTCGGTAAAACCCAACTGATCCGTGGTTTCACAATAGGTCTCGTACACAGCTGACTATAGTGCGGCTCGGTTGAGTAAAATGGATACATATATATAATGCATGTTGGACTCATTGGAATCATATTCTGAACCTTTCGAAGTGATGTAAGGTCGGTATTCTCCGTACACATTATTAGGACTAACTCTTCATCAAGAATCTTATAAGAATCAAGAAGTACTAACAACATTGATAACATAAGAATAAGAGAAGAAACTTCAACATCAGTTGTTCCATAAGAAGGGAAACAATGTAAGTACTGCTAAATTCTAAGAGTAGAGTATCTTAGGAAGCTCATTCATTACTTTATGTACAATCGGAGTCGTGCAAAAGAAGGAAATGGATAGCCTCACATACCTTGTATATACTTCCCAACCTCAAGATATGCAAATGTCACGACTCCTTAGTCTAAAATAAGAGAAATGACATTATCGTTATTGTTTAAGCGTCGTAGCTATTATGTATCGACCACAAACTATTTGATGATGAAACGGACAGAGAATCCCCTATTTATATGACTTCACACAAGTCAAAACAATTACCAAACAACATCAATAATAATCATATTGAGCGTCCCAAAATAGTCCACCAACCAATAACATTACTACCAAGCCTTTCGATATATATTTCACAAGTTCTAGCTTCAATGACTTAGCTGCAACTTGGAAAATCTTAAATACATGTAGAGTAAGAGGTTCATTACCTTTAAAAAGAAATAAATACTCCAATTGACCTTAATTGTCCACGAAATATCCCTCCAATTCATCCACAAGAACTAGGAAGCGAAACTAGAGATCAATTAGGGTTTTTCGACACTACAATCACTTTAGAAGACTTGAAATCGCCTAGGGCTGATATTAAATACTTGAGGGATTATTTACAGAACATAAAAAACTTAAAACAACCTCCCTCATGAGCTGGAACAACACATAAATCAGCAACAACTAGAAGAACAAGAAACTTACTAGCGCCATGGGATTTCTGACACTTGATTTGTGTTGTTTGCCCTTTGTTTGGGTCTTGGATCATGAGAGAAACTTGAGAGAGTATTTTTAGGGTTCTAAGGTCTGAATATAATGAAAAATAATGACTAAAAACGGGGTTGAGGCAAACTTTATATATCCATATGTCTTAAACCGCCTATGTGGGCCCCATAGAGAGCTGTTTGGCGCAGTCTCGTGAAAGTACGAATATCTTTCTACTCCGAGATCGTATCGACGAATGGTTTAATGCGTTGGAAACTAGACGCATATATCTTCACTTTAGTAGGTAGATAACCCTATAATTCCAAGTAAATTGGCATAAAAGCTTGGTAACATTTGACCTACAGTTTAAGTAAAATTATGAATGTAAGTTGCGACAAGTTTTTTCGTATTTTGTTTCATAACTCGTTTGACTTCAAGACTTATGGTATGGATATTATATGATTCAAATACCTTAAAACACGACCTCTTGATAATACTAAGCACCTCTAGGTTTACCCAAAAATACTGGTTACAACATCCTTGATTCGTTTAACTTCTAATACTTGTTAAGCACCCTTATACACCCTTGTATCATTTAAGACCAATAGGATTAACTTCTTATCATGTCAAAGATAATCTCTTCTCATATTTACGTCGACTAAATTATGTAATGAACTAATGTACGTGAATATGGGTTGTAACACAAAACCACCATACGAACCAATTGAAACAATCAAATCCTAATTCGAGGTCTTTTACTCAAAAAGTCAAACCTTGGTTAACTGTTCTAACTTAAAGCTACCAAATTTAGAATCACTCTTCCAAATCAATCCCGAACCTCGCAAACATCGAAACCAACAATACAAGAAAGTCATAATGCATCTTATAAAGCTACTCAAGGTCTCAAATCGCCGAACAAAATGCTAAAGGTCGAATGTGCTAAGAGTCGTTACAAAGCGGTCAAATAACTGCATTAGGTCATCATACACACACCCATGAGAGATAACATGCCATCTCAACCTATATAAGTCCATTAACATAATCCAACTGAAGATTCTTCCTTCAACCTTAGCTTACAATCCTTAGAACAAAATTCCAATATCTGAAACTCCTTCTTAGAACCGATTCTTGCATCCATATATTGCATCAACCCCGACGAGCTTTATCAACCATAAATATACTCCCAAGACATAACCACATAACGTACCGCAAACCTCATGTACTCATAACAATATCTTCTGACTATAATAGTTTCTTATTACCAAATCGAGTACCGATAATATACCGCGTATCAAATAAAACCTTATTCCTAAACTTCACAACACTGATAATGATGAAAGAAATCTGTAGAAACTCATAACCACCGATCAAATCAACAAGTCATGGAGTCCTCTCGCTCGACAAGAACCACTGCTAAATTTCGAGCTGATTAACGACATTCTTCTTCCAAACACACCTTATACAAACCCAAGTTCACTAATTCTAGGTCCAATAACCTCGTCTCAACCAGTACAAGCTGCGTGATTGACATACCCTACCAATTGCCACTTAGAACTATATAGGATGCAATTCATGCACTAAACAAGCAACAACTCAAATGTAGCCAATAATGTAAAGAGAACCAAATAAGTAAGTTGGCTAACAAGACTGAAAGATGCAATCACAAAAGCACAATGCTACGAATCCATCCCACAAGGTAGAAACAAAACACACGGTGTACACACCAAAAATCGTATTCAAACATAATATTGTTACAACGTGCAACTCGATCCACACATACAATCCACACTAGGATACCCATACATCCATAATGCTCTAACTCACTAAACTCATGTGTATCAACAACAAGCAGATACAGTTCATAAACATAACCACAGGAAGATTGATAGCATAACACGCTACGAAAAAGACAAGAATAACCACAGTGTATCATCACAAGCCTAAATTGGGCCACAACATGCTCATGAATAATTAAGATATCTCAATTCCCATCATAGCATAAATGAGTAACACATGAAATAGATTAGGGAAAGAATAACATTCATTCAGCCCAAAGACACACCCATAGAAAAAAGAGCACTAAGTAAGCAAATCTGGTCCATTATAGAATACTCATTCTCATTAGTCCTACCCGTAGGCCCTAAACTGATTCAGATCATCCCAAAATAGGTAAATAACCTCCCAAAATCCACAATGGCCTTCTTAATGACACATACAATGAGTTTTCTAGCCCTTAATACACTTTCACATTTCGCAACGAAGAAAATAATCTACCTCCACAAAGATCGAATCTCTAAACCTCGAGAATACAAAAATCTCCATAATTGATCTCTATCTCTCCCACTTAAATGGTTGATGCATCACGCATACACAATTTCCTCATAAGAAATACTCCCATAAACCTTCTGCACGAAGTAGAAAAAATCTGAACATCCACGCTCACCACCCACACGAGTTCTGTAGTACTAGTCAAGCCTCCGCAAATCCACATACGATGCATCTTCTACAATACACACTCTCCTTAGGTGATACAAGATAGTGCTAACACTCTCTTAGACATCTGACCCCCCCCCCTCGTGTTGTCTAGAACTCATGACATTCCTTTCAAAGCTACAACCTTCTCAATTACATCTCAATCCCACACGATTCACCGTATACACTGCCACAATCCGAAAAATATGAGAATCCAGTCATGAATAGGAGTCTGAATAACGAATAGGATTCTGAATCACGAATAGGATACACACTCCATCGACCAGAAACCTTTTACTTAGTTCAATTCCGGAGAAAATCACAACACACTACAAAAGTCCTATGCATGTAAAAGACACCAACCGCAAGTCATAGCCAAAAATCACCACAAACTTTTTGAAATCCATTTGCACAAAATCAAGCCATTAGAACTGCATCTCTTTACATCAACCAAGTGATGTAGACTTCCAAAACCCATAAGTTTTACCACAAAAAACACTTGTAAGACCTATTATACCAACATAACCGAACATCTTTATTACAATGTTGATCCAAGCCACTGCGAAACGGACCGAACTTCTTCAAATTACTCATGACCCACCTTCAAGGCCGCATTTATCTTTCCTAATATACTATGGACCTCAATTAAAACTCATCCCAAGTGATCCTAATATGAGACCTCGTCATCTTAGGACTCCTAAGACACTTTATTCCCTTTTATACACCCATAGTACCGCAAAACAAAATACCTGCTTTAATGAGACCTTCTATGAAAGTGAAGATGTTTCTTTCATCTCTCAAACACTGCCTCATTGAACCGATAATGATAAAAATGCTCCGAGTCCATTTCACTATCCAATATCAATCTCAACTTCTCACCCACACAATGAATCCAAAAATCCTTAGGTATCACCCATTGAATCTTGAACCCACTAGAATCATCCTAGAGAGTCATTCACTCTGGCCCAGTCTCGAATATATACCAATCATGGTGAATGACTAGTACTTCGGCCGCAATCGTTGATGGTAGGATCCCCCTCTTGGCTTTAAGCCACAATCACATAACACAAGAAATTACAATGATTGTTTTTCCTTAGTCACCATGACCTCACGTTGTTACTCAGATGAATTTCTCATAAGCTCGTGTTGCACTAACCATAACACATCCCAAATTATCCGCCCAAATGCATACTCAACCTTGTGACAATTGTATCATCTACCTTAAGTGAACCAGACTCACATCACAGTACGTACATCCTATTGGATAGAAGGTAAAAATCTTCATAGCTACCTTAGAAATTGTACAACGTATAACCTTTTCATAGGATATAGCCCACATGTGTAGTCTCAAATATTTCTATGACCTTTCCATGAGCATCACCATTATGCAATCAATTGATTCTCCCGAGTCTACACTCGTACACATGCTGCCTTGATATGTTTCATTGCATCAATGAACAACCGAAAGATCTATCAACCCATCCAAAACTCAAGACTGTATAGTACACCAAGACGATAATAAGAATTCACATTCATTTTGTAGCTCAAGCAAACCCTTCTTGTCAAATTCAAACTTTCTAAAATGTAAGAATTCATCACCAGAATGAAACACACAGACTTAGTCGATTTCCCAAAATTTTCCAAAAATAGCATCAAACTTCATTACGGCTTGTGGAAATCTTACCACAAAATCCATAATAATATGCTCCCACTTCCACTTAGGTATAGCCATCTTCCGAAGCAAACACCCGGTCTTTACTGCTCATACTTGACCTGCTAACAATTCACCCACCGCGAGGCATGTCCAATAATGTCCTATTACACCCTCACCCACCCATAATGCTACCTCCTATCACAATACGTCTCTGTAACATCCGTATGAAAAAAACACCGCAAACTACGAACCTCCTCAAGGATTTCATCTCTATTGAACCATCAATACTGAAAACACAAATCTGACCCTGAAGTCGCAGCACACTAACCCACTAAGATCACGTCACTAAGGACAAGAAAATGTAGATCATCATATTGACGAGCTCTAAAGCACTTAAACAAAGATAATCACACAACCACACAAGCAAGAACTACACTATGCTCAGAGATGCCCAATCTCACTGTATAAACGAAGGTCACAACTTTCATAGCCCCAAATGCCTCTCCTCCACTAGAACAAATTTCAAACTCCAAATCATGTATCAGATAGTTCTCCTCACGGGCCTCAACTACTATGACCCGTAAACAATCACCTTACCACGCTGCACTAACATCGTGCCAAAACAAACACGTGAAACATCACACATGTTGAGTATGGCCCTGTGGACAACACCAACTCTGGGGAGACTATAGATGGAAACCCTTCCTCAAAGCGACGATAGTAGTCCGCCCTCAATACAGGGGAAAACATCTCACACCACAGGTGCAACATCATCATAATCACCAGATCTCAACTGATAACGAGTGCCCATTATCGCATATGAATGAGTAGGAGGAAAGTAAAAATATAGGCTTCAAACCACGATAAATTCGCACAATAAGGAATCAAGACAGGGAAATTTCCTAACATCCTGTAGCCTCTCGGAGATAAGTACAGACGTCTCGGTACCGGTCTGCAACACTCTACTAGACCTGCTCGTGACTCCTGCGATCCTTAGAACCTAGAGCTCTAATACCAACTTGTCACGACCCAAAATCCCACCTAAGGTCGTTATGGCGCCTGGCCATATTTGCTAAGCCAGCCAACTCACAAGAAATAGAATATTGTCCAGATTCCTTTAGTTAAAAAAATAATATCATGAATAAAGAATACTTCCTAAACAAGCCAACTCACAAACAACAAAATATAGTCCAAATTTTTTTAAGTAACAGAATAATATCATGAATAAAGACAGAAATAACCTTAAAATAGTATAATATTTGATATAATCATAACAAAGTCCAAACAAGACCAAAACAGTACAACCCCCAAAAAATAGGTGACACAAGTACACGAGCAACTATTGAATAGGTACAAGACTGAATACATCAACAAAACTGTTTTAGATAACGAAAATAGACAAAAGATAATAAATGACAAAGACTCAAGCATCGCGAAATGGGTCCATGAGATTCAGCTCACCCTAAGTCTTTGAGCGAACACTAAGACTCAACATTATAAAAACACTAGCAACTCAACTGCTCTAAAACAAATAGAAAATGGTCTGAAACCACCCCGAAACACTCCCAGGCCCCTCGAGACCCCCATTCAATCATACCAATAAGTCCAAATACAATATTAAAACTTACCAAAGTCTCAAAACTCCATAAATGATATCAAAACCATGAATCAAAAATCAAAATATTTCTCTTAACTTTGAAAGTTCCAACTTCGGCGAACTCGTCCGAATCAAAGTTAGACAGTCCGAATCACTACCAAACTTTAAACACAAGCTTCAATCAACTAAATGAACTTATATAAGGTCTCAAAACCATAATATGAATCCGATAACACCGAATTCAACTTCCGATCAAACATATGAACTCTCCAATTTTTCAAATAGCCATCTTTCGGCAAATGGAGCCAAAACCTTCTAAGAATATCCAAATTCAAATCTGAACATATGCCCAAGTCTAATATCACCATACGAACCAACTGAAACCATCAAATCCCTATTCTGATGTCGTTTACTCAAAAGTCAAACGTTGGTAAACTCTTCCAACTTAAAGCTTCCTAATTGAGAATCACTCTTCAAAATCAATCCCAAACCTTTTAAACATCAAAACCAACCATACATGCAAGTCATAATACATCATATAAAGCTACTCAATGTCTCAAATCCCGAATAAAATGCTAAAATTCAAAATGACTGATCGGATCGTTACAATTATATTTTAGAGCTATCGAGTTTATGAAGCTTTGTAGTAATGGTTATGTTAGAAAATGGTGGGTGAAGAGTGACTATCGTTAATAAAAGAGATTGTGGTTACCGTTAGGACTGAGGGATATTTTTAAGAGTTTGATAGGGATAGAGACAAATTTAGCTGGATAATATAATAACAGTGATAAAATTAACCTCATAGTATAAAAATGGTAAATATATACCATATCTGAAAGTAAAGGGTCAAATTTAGCATGTTTCCAATCATAATTAAAGGCCAGAGGAAATATGGATAAATTACAAGTGGCTACATGCTACTATCTCTTTAGATATGGAAAATTACGCCTTTAAAGAAATATTTAAGTTATTACACTAAAATAAACAAAATAACAACCAAACCAACCGATTGTATTAACTCAACTCTAATTGGAATTACAAAGCAAGTGTTAATGTAGTAAGAACAGTGCAACAGAAATCGAAGAAGGAAGGGGATGAGAAATAGAATGATACAGATTAGGGATGAGAAGTGTAAAGAAGAACAAAGATGAGAAACAGAGCTATGCTTGACAACTTCAGCATAAAGAACGCTCTACGCCCTCTACTATGCTTATAACTAATTTTCCCCTACATGCACTCAAGTTGGGTCCCACAAATAATTATTCAAATTTCCAAATATGCCCGCAGACAAAATTTCATCTCTATGAATGTTGAAAAAAATTTCAACCATATGATAATTACCCCCAACATACATCCTAGTAAGCATCAAAACAAGGATGCTTGAGTTCTTGCCTAGTCATTGTCTCATAAAAATGAAGTGTCGAATGAAGAAACACCATAGCGTACTATGACCCCAACATATGGATATCTATATGATTTAAAGTTGTGCATCGTTTCATGCTTGCAGGAAATGCCAAGTTGATCATTGTTGACATATACAACTAAAACAAATTGTAGTTTCTCCCAGGTTTTTATGAGAATTTCCAGAAGCTCAAGTCTCTGAAGAATATTATCCCGGGGGTGTTTGTAAATGGCTCCAGCTGATGATAATCAATATTCTCAGCACATATATCTAATGCAGTTCCTTCTCCAGTGATGCTCACAAGAATGTGTCTAAGTTATTCTTCCCTTTCCAATAGGATAACTTCAGATTGAAGAACCAGAATAATGACAGCGAGATAAATAGTCCACTTGCATGTTGTAAAACATCATACATGACACCAAATGAAGCATTCACCCAGATGTTTATAAAAGGACAAACCACATCCTTCCTTGTGTCACTAAGAAAATGCACAGTAGAAGGAGAAGTATCATCTAATATAAAATCAAACGTGATGTAAAAAAAGGTGATGTTTCATACATTTATCTGTCCAAGTTCTCTCAAAAATCCATTCGTAATGGCAGAATTAACATATGTACCAACAACAAAAACTTGTATTAGAATACTTTTGCCCACACATTTTGTTGGCACCCAAGCACATGAATCAACAATATGTCTCAACTGAAGTTTCAAAGGTGTAATACAATAAGTCCACAAGGTTAACCTTATGAACTTATCAGGCTTTAAATTGCCCGAAGCATCACAAAATACACAATTTCTTGCAACTCCAACGGATGTGGTAAGCAAATTAGATCCAGGATCAAATGAAAACTCTAATCTGAATTGAACAAGGAAAAATTAATGCAATATTGTTATAAGTACAACATTACAAAGTGCATTGAAGTGACAAAATATACCTCTTCTTATAAGTTGGGCATAACTGCAAGTTTAAAAAATACAAGTTATCTCCTCCACGTATTGAGCAAGCCCCGGTCGATGTTGAGGGCATACTTTGCTGGAGCTTCCAACAAGTAAATTATTCCAACAACCTTCTAAAACGTCGTGATTATCAAACACAACTAGGTCATAGGGAATACAAAATGTAGAATTAATCTGCAATGAAGGCTTCTCGGCCATTGCAGCAACAAGGTCTAGAGGTTCATTTTTAATGGGAACCATTTTCGCTTCATCATTCTTCTATTCAGTGTTAGCGTCGTTATTGCAAGTAGTTTTCTTAGTGGTATGTATTGTCACCTTACTCACCTTGTGTGTATCCTGAATCGTAATCTGACCAAGCTTGCCAGATATACCAAGAGAAGTCGCATCTTTTGACCTATCAGACAATTCACCGAATACCTTTAATGGATTGATACTGCTTTCGCAATCAGGCTACTCACCACAGTGTTGCGGCAAATGTGAGGTGGTTATATTGTTCCATTGTGGAGGAACATATGCAAGGTCCAGAGAAAGTACATCTGACCCACCCAACTTCGACGAAATAACTTCAAAACGACTTTTGTTCTCATCCATAAAGGTTACCTGTCGGAGTTTCGCTAATCTCCCTTCCGCTGACACGAGCCCTTTCTATTTAAATCGAATTCTCACCTTATCAGCAAAATATGGCCAATCAATTAATTTCTTGTTTCTAACTAACCACCGGTACCATTCCAATGCTTCACCATTGAGGTAGAATGACGCCTATTATACTTATGATCATCCTTAATTTTATAAAAATCGAAATAACTTTCCGCTTTGAATATCCAAACCTCCAGATTCTCGCCTCAAAACCGCAATAATTTGGCATCTATAGCCGTATCTCGGGGTTGAAAAGAGACCATAGTCGTTTTTGCACATTACCTCCAACAACACGGAACAAAATTCATCTAGATCCTTAGAAATTGAATCCTTCATCTCTTGAATTGAATTATCAACGAAAGCCTTGCGTACTTTTTGGTCCTCCATTGGAGACCTCTGGATGAAAGCACCAATAAAACAAACTAAATAATAACCAAACCGATCGATTGTATTAACTCAATTCTAATTGGAATTACAAAACAAATGCTAATGTAGTAAGGAAGTGCGACAGAATTCTAAGAAGAAAGGGGATGTGAAATAGACTGATACAGATTGGGGATGAGAAGTATAGAAGATGAACAAAGATGAGAAACAAAGCTACGATTGACAACTTCATGACAACTTCAGCATAAAGAATGCTCTACGCCCTCTGCTATACTTATAACTAATTGTCCCCTGCCTGCACTCAACCTGGGTCCCACAAATAATTATTTAAATTCCCAAATATTCCCTCCACTGAGTTACTCACTAAGTTCACAAAATACACATTATACACAATTTTACATTATTAGCACAGGTTAATCGGTCATGATATGTTACTTACCTTCTTTTAACTTGCAATTTACGCTTACTGTAAAATGTGTTTTTGAAAATTCTGATACTGTAAAAATTTATTTCCCTAGGGAAATCACACGCATACAAGGAAAAGAAATTCCATCAGATGTTATAAGTAATAAGTATGTTCTTACTCATGTCAATATATTTCATTGTCATCATCAACATCTAGAAAACCATATACTTTGGCTTCTTCCAGTTTAGGAATGGGTTTTGATTGATCAGATAAGAATATAAGCTGAAATGCTTTTAGATACTATCATATATAGCACCAAAATTACATTATATTTAATACTAAGAACCTTCACGGTTGACTACTCAAGTTTAAATTCTGGATCCTGACACTTCCTATAGTTACAGATGACCTATAATTTCTACCACAGAAGTGTAAGTGCCTACAATCATAATGGCAATGCCCATTATCACAATTCCTAATATAACTACTAGCTCAAATCCTAGTATTCGATGAATGCCAGAAATCCTCAAGAAACACAAGCATGGGAGTATTATAGAAGCTGTGATGCTCAAAAATGCTCCAACAAGTGACATTAGATATCCAAATAAGGGGATAGCTAAGGCTACAATAATAGTGCTAATAACTAAAGCTGTTCTGATAAGTATGCTGAAGAGCATTTTGTTGAAGTTAATTGGAAGTTGATTTTCAAAAGAATTCACCAGAGGTTTTATCATTAAGCCATACTTGGCTATTGGATTGACCAGTGTGGTGTAAATTGCCACTTTTGAGCTAATTTTATTAGTGGGGAGGTTTAAGGTTATTTGGGAAAGTGCAGTTGGACCAAACATGAGATACCCCACAATTGCCATTGATGCATAGCTGATGGTGCAAAGTAGAAAGCAAACCAACATGACCTGCAACAACAGATTGCAATAAATTAAGTAGTCAGTACTTAGCATAAAAGAAAGGAGTTTAACCTGTACACTTAGAGTATAAATAACTTTTATGCTATTATGTCATTTAAAACAAACTACAGGTAATTTTGTGTACGAATAATTGCACTTTTGGTCCTTCAATTATTAATAATTTCTTACTGATCTCTGTAATATTTGATTAGCACATTTAACCTTCTATTGACTAGGATATAAAATTTATGTTTTTTTATATAGGATATATGTTATAGTATTAGATTGTTTTTAGAACTACATAATTTAGCCCAGAGGGGAGGCTGGAATTTGAAGTTTATGGATTTAGATATTCTAATTTTTTTAAGTTGTTGAGTTCTAAATTAGTAATTTGTATATATTCAATAAATTTTTTTAAAACAAATATAGAGTTTGAACCAAAGCTAGTGGATTCGGCCAAACACGCAAACCAAACACTAGCTCTGCCCCTAATATAGCCTGTACATATAGTGTAATAGTGCAAGTTTAACATAACTCGTTGGTAGTTGAATGTGTTAAGACCTAATAATTTGATAATTTTGTCAAGAGTACTGATCATAAACAGTGACCAAAAGAGATCAATTAATGCAAGGTTAATTGTGTTTAACTAGAAATTACAAGGAATAAAATGAGAATTTGTCAATATTTGCGGGACCAAAAGCACAAATTTTCTGTTTTGTAACTAGTATGAATTGGTAACGTGCAAAATATTTTAAATATTATGTTATAACAGGTAATGTATTATACTCAATACTCCCTTTGTTTCAATTTATGTGAACATGTTTGACTGAGAACGGAGTTTAAGAAAAAATGAAGATTTTTGGAATTCGTGGTCCTAAACAAGTCAAAATGGGGCCCAGAGTATTTGTATGGTTGTAAAAGCTTCTCATTAAGGTAGAATTGGAAGTTTATAAATTGTTTCCAAATTTAGAAAGAGGTCATTCTTTTTGGAACGGGCCAAAAAGGAAATAAATTCACATAAACTGAAACGGAGGAAGTAGTAAAATTGTTTTGTACATTGTCAGCATATATAACTTAAATCATAAAGAGAAATAAGTGTATAATAAAATATGCGAAATTCATACCTTAGAGAACTTCTTTGGATTTATCATGGAAGTATATAATGTTGGAAAAACTGGATGAGCACAATAGCAGAAGGCATAGAGGCTAACAGCAGTAGGCATTCCTTTCCAGTTTATGAACTGAGTCTTATTTGCTTGAAATCCAAGCCCATCAAACACAGCAGCCCACAAGATGGACCCAAGCAGTACAATAGAGGCCACCACTCCACTAGCAGATATATAAGAAAGAATGCTCATATTATTCAACCAAACTGTAGGCAGAATAATTAGGCTAATAATAATCACAAAACTCTGTTTTCCACCAATGGTAACTCCAAATATTTGAAATTCTGTGTCTCCGAATAAATTTTGTAAGTTATCGCCTTCTAAAATCAAGAAACCTGTTACGACCATATAAAGTTCGACGTTCATCGTCGTGGAGACAAGCATTCTTCCGCATTTTCCAAATGCGCGTTCCCCAATGTCAGGGTAACTTGTTATAGTTGGATCAATGTCCATGCATCTTTGGATTAATAAGGCTGTGTAATAAGTTGAGATGGCGATAATGAAGAGAAATATCAAGCTCAACCATCCTCCTGATGCTAATGCATAAGGTACTGAAAGTATGCCAACTCCTGAGGGAAAAACAACAATTACTTTCTATCACTTTAACTACGAAAATGTTGGTCCAAATATTTATCGCTTCAAAAACATTTAATAACGGACTAATATTTCTTTAAAGTCAAACCAAACAGATTAAAAAACTTGATTAGATTTGATTTGATTTGATCTGATTTGGTATTCAGTAAAAAAACTTGAACTAAAACAACATATAACTATATAATTTTATATATATTCTTAAGTCTTTATATAGAGTTTTCTTTACAAAATATCTAAAAATATTTGGGATTCTATTGATGTAAATATGTTAGAGTTATCTTCTTGTATATTACTTTGTAGTAGGACTCTATTTTGAATATTCTTGTACTTATCCTTTATGTAGATAAATGTTGAAACTTCCTCTTATAAATACAAGAAAACAGAGAGAGCAACTCTCATGTTTTGACCTTCCATTTATCTCTTTCATCTTAATATTTAACAGAATACGGAGTCTACTCTAAATAGTGAATTGTATGGTTACTTTCTTATCATGTGTTATTGAAATGCGTTAATTTTTTTGTTATTTCATACTAATACGTCAAGTCTACTAAATTCTTATTTTCTTTCGAATTTGAAATGGTAATTCGATAATTTAAATTAAATAGAATATAATTTAGGTATCATATTGATTTTTATATTTTCTTAATAAATTCAGTTAACCTTGGAAATGGACATCAAGGAAAATTATTCTCGGACGATAAAAAATAACTATAATGTGTGACTAAGAAAATTCTCCCATAAGAATATTTTAAAAGATCATACATTTATTATATTTTTTAATTTTTACTAAATATATATTTACTTATAAAAAATTTAACAAAATAAGATTGAGATAATATTCATGTAACAAGAAAATCGGGAGACAAAACCGAACCAATAACCTACACCGATATAGTTAGTTTGATTTTGTTTTAATAACAACGAAATCAACCCGTGTCATATACACCCTTTCCAAAAATGACATATTGTCATTACTTATTCATTTAAGGAAAAGATAAAGATAATTTAGTCAAATACTTTTTATAATTACTGTTACAAAATGATATTTAAAAATAAACCTATCAAAACATTCTGTCAAAACCTCCTGATGCTAATGCAAACTACTAAAAGTATGCCAAAAAAAAAACAATAATTTATTAAGACTTGTCTCAATCAGTCTATAAGTTTACAAGCGTAAACCTTGAAATGCTAAATTTTGCCGTTAGTAATGGTTAAATTTGGCAGAGGCGTCATCACAAAAAGCCAAACAACAAACAAACAAACAAATTACAGGCTGAGGGCGTCTACATTTGTGAGAACACCATTCATGACTAAGGTACTGTTAATGTTCCTTTGGAATGAATACAAAATGCCAAACAACAAACAAACAAGTTACAGGCTAATGTCACATTAACCAAATTAATTACAGTCATGACCGATAATTAAAGGATGGTACTACGTTATACTTTCAAAAAACCTAGCTGCTCTTTTTAGTTCCAAGCATACCTGGACAGTAACTATATATGCTCTGTTCTCTTAAAAAAAATAAGCAATCTTTATTTGGAACAAAGGAAAAAAAATTAAAACGTATCATATAAAATGAAATAGTAGTACTTAGTGAGAGATATTTTTCAAGATTTTCTAAAAGGAAAATCATCAAAAAGATAATATGTTTGGTAGGGCACATCGACTTTGCGACCTACCAGTGGCGGACCCAGAATTTTGTGCAAGCGGATTCAATCTTAAAATTATATAACTTTAGTCGTAAAATAGTAGTTATCAAGTTAATTCAAATAAATATTTATATAAAATTTACACAGTTTTAATCCTAATTTATACATATACACAGTATTATTTTTTGGTGAAGCGGGTTCAGTTGAATCCGCTAGGAACCACTTGGGTCCGCCACTGCGACCTACAGGTTCGCATGAACCCAGTATCTTTTGTCCAAATAGCATAAATGTGTTCGAAAACTTCACTAAATATCTATAAATATTTAAATACGAACTCATAAACATTAAATCCTGGATCCAACTCTCACGTTTGGTTGGAAAAATAGTTTACAAAGGAAGAAAAATGAAATTCGAATTTCCCAAGAGCCTAGTGATGTATGATAATCTAGGGCACGGATTGTCAACCTTGCCGAGGCTGATGCAGCCTATATTCTATGGATTAAAGTTGTTAACTGAATCAAATATTTTCTTTGAGGAAATATAATTTACATATATAATGTATTATATTTATCTGTCAGCAATCACTAAAAATTCTGAATGAACCGGGGAGTCAAACAAGGTTATTTTCTTTGATGTTTTTTGTAAAGAGTTTTTATTAAATATTTTAATGTAAATTCACACTGAAAATTAGTCAATACACAGCTAAAGAATTCAAGTAAATTGAAACGGATAGACTATTAAATTATGAATCAATAACTTTAAAACTACAAGGTATTTTGTTTAAAAATCTTAAACATTTGAACTTATCAAAGTTTAAATTCTCTAACTTGTTATCAACAGTGATTTAGACTACAAATTAGAGGAGAACCTGATAAAGCATTGAGTCCATTGAAACAAGTTCTTGAAAATGAGGTTGGTCCTGAAACGAACTCATGTTGAACTTGAGAATCCTCTAGTCTTGTTTCTTCGCTGCTACCTTGGTTTTGCTTGTGATTGACAACTAAGAGCCGCACTCTAATATTTGAGTAGTCATCTTCTGATTTAGGTTCCATGCTTAAGTACTCTTCTTCTTTTTGATGTTCCGCTTTTTCCTCTATATTTATTATAATCAAAGAGAAAAAGAGGAAGATGAAGAGAGCTAGCGCAGTTCTTGTGGGAAAAAAGCAACCAGAATTGACTCTTTTGTGATAAGAGATGAGGTTGTTTTTTTACAGTACGTGTACTTGACCTGTCATTTCAAAAATCTATATATAATAAAAGGAGAGATAAAAACACAATATTAAGACAAATGGCATAATCATAAAAAAATCAAGTGGCATTACCACAAAACAATACCTTTCTAACTAATTCTTTTTTTGAATTTTGAATTTTGAATTAATTGATTGGTTACTCTATTTAAATTAACTTTTTTTTGATTGAAATAAGATTTTATTGATAAGAAACTACAAAGTCCTATTAGATGAGATTTCTACAGCCATCCCATTGGGAACGAAACTGTAAATATTATTAAACAAACTAATATTTTCCAAAGCAGTAGCATTGCCAATACTAGCTAGAGTTTTACAACATTCCTCGAGATCATACTGCCATATTCTTTTCCATTAGCATCATCCTTCATCGCAACCTCTACACAAGGAAGAGAAGCAAGAAGGATGGTTGATTTATTCTTGTTCTGAAGCTTCAAATTATCCTTAGCCAAAAGATGTGCCACTCCATTTGCTTCACGAAAAAGGTATTTGATTTGCGGGTACCCCAATTGAGCGATTAACCACCTGCATGAATCAATAATGTGTTGATAAGTATGGTGGTTAGTTTGTAAAAGGTTTATTACCTCAGTTGAGTCAGTTTCCACTTCAATTGGATGTAACTTGTGTTGAAGAGCCAGTTGGAGACCTTTCTCCAGGGCAAGGAGTTCACCTTGAGTGTTGCTAATAAGAGTAATATTTTTTTTGTAGCCAATCATCCATTTCCCTTGACTATCTCGGATTATGCCTCCTAAGCCACCCTTTTTATTGTTGTAAAAGCACTATCACAATTAATTTTATAGGTGTTCTTTTGGGAAGGTTCCCACACTATTTTGATTTCCTTAATGTTGAGATTAGGGATAGAGACTCCTGTAAGGAAATTAAATTCAGCTGCTCTCGTTATAGTCATTTGCACCGGAATGTCCTTTGATTCATTATTGATATTACTAGAATTTCGATTAATCTAAATGTGCCAAACTGCAAAAGGAAAGATATCCTTTCAATCGAGACAAGAATGAATTCTACTGGGGTTCATAAGTCTGATGGTGTCTAGCCAGTGACTTTCCTTAGATAAAATGGGATCACTACTTAAATGGCTCCAATATTTTTTAACTATGGGCAGGTCAGGAAAATATGAGTAATAGTTTCTTTTTCTTTTCTACAAATAGTGCATGTATCGTCAATGTTCATGCCTATATGATGAAGGTAACTTCTAGTGGGAATTTTATTGTGGTAACAAAGCCACAGTAGGAAGCTGATTTTTTTTGGGGTCCTTAATTTCCAAATCCACCTAAAGTCTGCCTTAGAGTCGTTGATAGGGTTTAGGAGACTTAAAGCAGTTGTTTTGCTAAACAATCCATTACTAGATAGGGACAAAAATTGAGTATCTTGGTGGGGTAATTCTTTTGGGGTGAGAGTGTTTTTGATGTCATCTACTATTGATATAGGGAGGGTAAAAGAGATTTTATCTAGCTTCCAATTATTAACGTCTAAGATCTCCTTTATTGTTAAGACCTCTTCATTTTTACTCAGGGGACCTTGAGTTTTTTCCCTAATAGGTTGAAGGTCTGAACACCATTTATCGTACCAAAAGTTAATGCGCTCACCTTTTCCTATATTCCAGGTTATCCTTTTATTACATAATTCCCAACCTCTATTTGAATTAAGATAGATATCTTATAATTTATAATAAAAAAAATAAATACATATATATCATATTATAGTCTAAGTGTGAAGACCCTAAGTCAAAGTTAAAAGACTAAAATGGCCATGTAAAATTGAATAACCATTTTTCCCTTCAATTAAACACTACTCATCCTATAATTCTAATGTACAAAACAATCAAAATATTTAATAATAAATATGTCACTATCAAAAATCATAAAGATAATGGAATTAGCCCCTTCTACTACCTAAC
>ML437705.1:0-40277 GCA_005239525.1 Nicotiana knightiana
GCCTAGTCCCGAACCTTGCATAAGATTAAGCTCTTTCTCCATACCTCCATGAGGCTAAGCCCTGCCTACATATCTTGATAAGGCTAAGCCCTTCCTCCATATCTGCATAAGGCTAAGCACTGCCTTCCATCTGCACGGGACTAAGCCATGTCCCGAACCTTGCATGTAACTAAGTTGTGTCTCCATATTTGCATGAGGCTAAGCTCTACATCCCTATCTGCATAAGGCTAAGCACTTCCTTCCATCTGCACGTGACTCAGCCCTATTGCGAACCTTGCATGAGACTAAGCTTTATCTCTACATTTGCATGAGGTTAAGCCCTACCTCCGTATCTACATAAGGCTAAGCACTCCCTTTCATCTATATGGGACTAAGCTTTGTCCCGAACCTCGCATGAGACGAAGCTTTGTCTCCATATTTTCATAAGGCAAAACTCTGCCTCCATATTTGCATAAGGCCATGTACTACCTTCTTTCTACATGGGACTAAGCCCTGTCCCGAACCTTACATGAGACTAAGCTCTGTCTCCATATTTTCATGAGGCAAAGGCTCGCCTCAATATATGTATAAGGGTAAGCCTGGCCTCCATATCTACATTAGGCTAAGAACTGCCTTCCATCTGCACGGGACTAAGCCCTGTCCCGAACCTTGCATCAGACTAAGCTCTATCTCCATATTTCATGAGGCTAAGTCATGCCTCCATATCTGCATAAGGCTAAGCACTTCCTTCAATCTGCACGGGACTAAGCCCTGTCCCGAACCTTGCATCAGACTAAGCTCTATCTCCATATTTCATGAGGCTAAGTCATGCCTCCATATCTGCATAAGGCTAAGCACTTCCTTCAATCTGCACGGGACTAAGCCATGTCTCGAACCTTGCATGTGACTAAGCTATGTCATCATATTTGCATGAGTCTAAGCTCGGCATCCATATATGCATAAAGGCTAAGCACTGACTTCCATCTGCATGGGACTAAGCCATGTCCTGAACCTTGCATGAGACTAAGATCTGTCTCCATATTTGCATGAGGCTAAGCCCTGCCTCCATATACGCACAAGGCTAAGCACTGCCTTCTATCTGTATCAGGCTAAGCCTTGTCCCGAACCTTGCATAAGAATAAGCTCTTTCTTCATATTTTCATGAGGCTAAGCACTGCCTACATATCTGCATAAGGCTAGGCCCTGCCTCCATATCATCATAAGGCCGAGCACTGCCTTCCACCTGCACAGGACTTAGCCCTGTCCTGGACCTTCCATGAGACTAAGCTCTGTCTCCATAGTTTCAAGAGGCTAAGCCCTGCCTCGATATCTACATAAGGCTAAGCATTTCCTTCCATCTGCACGCGACTAAGCCAAGTCCAGAACCTTGCATGAGACTAAGCTCTGTCTCCATATTTTCATGAGGCTATGCTCGTCATCCATATCTACATAAGGCTAAGCATTTCCTTCCATCTGCACGCGACTAAGCCAAGTCCAGAACCTTGCATGAGACTAAGCTCTGTCTCCATATTTTCATGAGGCTATGCTCGTCATCCATATCTACATAAGGCTAAGCATTGCCTTCAATCTACACTGGGCTAAGCCCTGTCCCGAGCCTTGCGTGAGACTAATATCTGTCTACATATTTGCATTAGGCTAAGATATGCCTCCATATTTGCATAAGGCTACGCACTGCCTCCATATTTGCATAAGGCTAAGCACTGCCTTCTACTTGCAAAGGACTACGCCATGTCCAGAACTTTGCATGAGACTAAGCTGTGTCTCCATATTTGCATGAGGCTAAGCCCTGCCTCCATATCTGCATGAGGTTAAGCACTCCCTTCCATCAGCTTGGGACTAAGCCTTGTCCTGAACCTTGCATGAGACTAAGCTCGGTCTCCATATCTGCATGAGGTTAAGTATTGCCTCTATATCTGCATAAGGCTAAGCACTACCTGTAATCTGTATGGGTCTAAGCCTTGTCCAATACCTTGCATAAGACTAAGCTCTATCTCCATATTTGTATGAGGCTAAGCTCTGCCTCCATATCTGCATAAGGCTAAGCACTGCCTTCCATCTAGACGGGACTAAGACCAGTCCCGAACCTTGCATGAGATTAAGCTCTTTATCCATATTTGCATGAGGCTAAGCCCTGCCTACATATCTGGATAAGGCTAAGACCTTCCTCTATATCTGCATAAGGCTAAGCACTTCCTTCCATCTGCACGGGACTAAGCCATGTCTCGAACGTTGCATCTGACTAAGCTGTGTCTCCATATTTGCATGAGGCTAAGCTCTGCATCCCTATCTGCATAAGGCTAAGCACTGCCTTCCATCTGCACGTGACTCAGCCCTATTGTGAACCTTACATGATACTAAGCTTTATCTCTACATTTGCATGAGGCTAAGCCCTGCCTCCGTATCTACATAAGGCTAAGAACTGCCTTCCATCTGTATGGGACTAAGCCTTGTCCCGAACCTCGCATGAGACTAATCTTTGTCTCCATATTTTCATGAGGCTAAACTCTGCCTCCATATTTGCATAAGGCCATGTACTGCCTTCTCTCTGCATGGGACTAAGCCTTGTCCCGAACCTTGCACGAGACTAAACTCCGTCTCCATATCTACATAAGGCTGAGAACTTCCTTCCATCTGCACAGGACTAAGCCATGTCCCGAACATTGAATCGGACTAAGATCTGTCTCCATATTTCATGAGGCTAAGCCTTTCCTCCATATCTTCATAAGGCTAAGCACTGCCTTCAATCCGCACGAGACTAAGCCATGTCCCGAACCTTGCATGTGACAAAGCTATGTCTCCATATTTGCATGAGTCTATGTTTTGCATCCATATACGCATAAGGATAAGCACTGCCTTCCATCTGCACGTGACTAACCCCTATTTTGAACCTTGCATGAGACTAAGCATTATCTCTACAATTGTATGAGGCTGAGCCCTGCCTCCGTATCTACATGGGGCTAAGCACTGCCTTCTATCTGCATGAGGCTAAGCCCTGTCCTGAACCTTGCATAAGACTTAGCTCTGTCTTCATATTTTCATGAGGCTAAGCACTGCCTACATATGTGCATAAGGCTAATCCCTGCCTCCATATCTGCATAAGGTTAACCACTGCCTTCCATATGCACTCGACTAAGCCGTGTCCCGAACCTTGCGTGAGACTAACCTTTGTCTCCATATTTGCATGACGCTAAGCCCTACCTCCATATCTGCATAAGGCTAAGCACTGCCTTCCATCTATATAGGAGTAAGACTTGTCCATAACCTTGCATGAGACTAACATTTGTCTTCATATTTGCATGAGGCTAAGCCCTGCCTCCATATCTGCATAAGGCTAAGCACTGCCTTCCATCTGGACGGGACTAAGTCTAGTCCTGAACCTTGCATGAGATTAAGCTCTTTCTCCATACATGCATGAGGCTAAGCCATGCCTACATATCTGGATAATGCTAAGCTCTTCCTCCATATCTGCATAAAGCTAAGCACTGCCTTCCATCTGCACGGGACTAAGCCATGTCCCGAACCTTGCATGTGACTAAGCTGTGTCTCCATATTTGCATGAGGCTAAGCTCTACATCCCTATCTGCATAAGGCTAAGCACTTCCTTCCATCTGCACGTGACTCAGCCCTATTGCGAACCTTGCATGAGACTAAGCTTTATCTCTACATTTGCATGAGGTTAAGCCCTGCCTCCGTATCTACATAAGGCTAAGCACTTCCTTTCATCTGTATGGGACTAAGCTTTGTCCCGAACCTCGCATGAGACTAAGCTTTGTCTCCATATTTTCATAAGGCTAAACTCTGCCTCCATATTTGCATAAGGCCATGTACTACCTTCTTTCTACATGGGACTAAGCCCTGTCCCGAACCTTACATGAGACTAAGCTCTGTCTCCATACTTTCATGAGGCAAAGGCTCGCCTCAATATATGTATAAGGGTAAGCATTGCCTCCATATCTACATTAGGCTAAGAACTGCCTTCCATCTGCACAGGACTAGGCCCTGTCCCGAACCTTGCATCAAACTAAGCTCTATCTGCATATTTCATGAGGCGAATCTGTGCCTCCATATCTGCATAAGGCTAAGCACTTCCGTCAATCTGCACGGGACTAAGCCATGTCTCAAACCTTGCATGTGACTAAGCTATGTCTTCATATTTGCATGAGTCTAAGCTCAGCATCCATCTATGAATAATGCTAAGCACTTCCTTCCATCTGCACGTGACTAAGCCCTATTGTGCACCTTGCATGAGACTAAGCATTATCTCTATATTTTCATGAGGCTGAGCCCTGCCTCCGTACCTGCACAACGCTAAGCACTGCCTTCTATCTGCCTGGGGCTAAGCTCTGTCCCGAACCTTGCATAAGACTAAGCTATGTCTTCATACTTTCATAAGGCTAAGCACTGCCTACATAAGTGCATAAGGCTAATCCCTACCTCCATATCTGCATAAGGCCATGCACTGCCTTCCATCTACACAGGACTAAGCCCTGTCCCGGACCTTGCATGAGACTAAGCTTTATCCTCATATTTTCATGAGGCTAAGCCTTGCCTCTAAATTTGCATAAGGCTAACCACTGCCTTTCATCTGCACGGGACTAAGCCATGTCCAGAACCTTGCATGAGACTAAGCTTTGTCTCAATATTTCCATGAGGCTAAGTTTTGCATCCATATCTACATAAGGCTAAGCATTGCATTCCATCTACACGGGGCTAAGCCTTGCCCGAACCTTGCATTAGGCTAAGCTCTGCCTCCATATCTGTATAAGGCTAAGCACTGCCTTCCATCTGCACGGGACTAAGCCCTGTCCAGAACCTTGCGTGAGACTAAGCTCTGTCTACATATTTGCATGAGGCTAAGCTATGCCTCCATATCTGCATAAGACTAAGCTCCTCCGTATAATAATTAGGCTAAGCACTGCCTTCCATCTGCACGGGACTACGCCATGTCCCGAACCTTGCATGAGACTAAGATCTGTTTCCATATTTGTATGAGGCTAAGCTCTACATCCATATCTGCATTAGGCTAAGCACTGCCTTCCATCTACACGGGACTAAGCCTTATCGCGAAATTACAAGAGACTAAGCTTTATCTCCATATTTTCCCGAGGCCAAGCTCTGCCTCCATATCTGCATATGACCAAGTCATGCCTTCCATCTGCATGGGACTATGCCTTGTCCCAAACCTTGCCTAAGACTAAGCTTTATCTCCATATTTGCATGAGGCTAAGCTCTGCCTCCATATCTGCATAAGGCTATGTACTGCCTTTTTTCTACATGGGACTAATCCCTGTCCTGAACCTTGCATGAGACTAATGTCAGTCTCTATATTTGCATGAGGTTAAGACATTCCTCCATATCTGCATAAGGCTAAGCCCTGCCTCCATATCTACATGTGGCTAAGCACTGCCTTCCATCTGCACGGGACTAAGTTCTGTCTCGAACCTTGCATGAGATTAAGCTCTGTCTCCATATTTGCATGAGGCTAAGCTCTGCCTCCATATCTGCATAAGACTAAGCATTGCCTTCAATCTGCATGGGACTAAGACATGTCCCGAACTTTGCACGAGACTAAGGTTTGTGTCCATATTTGCATAAGGCTAGGCCTTACCTCCATATCTTTATAAGGCTAAGCACTGCCTTCAATCTGCACAGGACTAAGCCCCATCCCGAACCTTGCATGAGACTAAGCTCTGTCTCCATATTTCTATGAGGGTAAGCCTTGCCTCCATATGTACATAAGGCTAAGCACTGCCTTCCATCTGCACGAGACTAAGCTATGTCCCGAACCATGCATGAGTTTGAGCTCTGTCACTATATTTGCATGAGGCTAAGCCTTGCCTCCATATTTGCCTAAGGCTAGGCACTGCCTTCCATCTGCACGGGACAAAGCCATGTCCCGAACCTTGGATTAGACTAAGCTATGTCTCCATATTTGCATGAGACTAAGCACTGCCTCCATATCTGCATATGGCTAAGTACTGCCTTCCATCTGCACATGACTAAGCTCTGTCCCGAATCTGGCATGAGACTAAGCTCTGTCTCCATAATTACATGAGGCTAAGCCCTGCCTCCATAACTGCATAGGGCTAAGCACTGCCTTCTATCTGCACGGGACTAAGTTCTGTCTCGAACCTTGCATGAGATTAAGCTCTGTCTCCATATTTGCATGAGGCTAAGCTCTGCCTCCATATCTGCATAAGACTAAGCATTGCCTTCAATCTGCATGGGACTAAGACATGTCCCGAACTTTGCACGAGACTAAGGTTTGTGTCCATATTTGCATGAGGCTAGGCCTTACCTCCATATCTTTATAAGGCTAAGCACTGCCTTCAATATGCACAGGACTAAGCCCCGTCCCGAACCTTGCATGAGACTAAGCTCTGTCTCCATATTTCTATGAGGGTAAGCCTTGCCTCCATATGTACAGAAGGCTAAGCACTGCCTTCCATCTGCACGAGACTAAGCTATGTGCCGAACCATGCATGAGTTTGAGCTCTGTCACTATATTTGCATGAGGCTAAGCCTTGCCTCCATATTTGCCTAAGGCTAGGCACTGCCTTCCATCTGCACGGGACAAAGCCATGTCCCGAACCTTGGATTAGACTAAGCTATGTCTCCATATTTGCATGAGACTAAGCACTGCCTCCATATCTGCATATGGCTAAGTACTGCCTTCCATCTGCACATGACTAAGCTCTGTCCCGAATCTGGCATGAGACTAAGCTCTGTCTCCATAATTACATGAGGCTAAGCCCTGCCTCCATAACTGCATAGGGCTAAGCACTGCCTTCTATCTGCACGGGACTAAGCCATGTCTCGAACCTTGCATGAGACTAAGCTCTGTCTGCATATTTTCTTGAGGCTAAGCACTGCATCTATATCTGCAGAAGGCTAAGCATTGCCTTCCATCTGTATGGGACTAGGCCCTGTCCCAAACCTTGTGTGAGGCTATGCTCTGCCTCCATATCTGCATAAGGCTAAGCATTGCCTTCCATTTGCACTGGACTAAGCCCTATCCAGAACCTTGCTTGAGACTAAGCTTTGTCTACATATTTGCATAAGGCTAAGCTCTGCCTCCATATCTTCGTAAGGCTAGGCACTTCCTCCATATCTGTATAAGGCTACGCACTGCCTTCCATCTACACAGAATTAAGCCCTGTCACGAACCTTGCGTGATACTAAGCTCTGTCGCCATATTTGCATAAGGCTAAGCCTTGCCTCCATATCTGCATAAGTTTAAGAACTGCCTTCCATCAGCATGGGACTAAACCTTTTCCCAAACCTTGCATGAGACTAAGCTCTGTCTCCATATCTGCATGAAGTTAACCATTTCCTCTATATTTGCATAAGGCTAAGCACTACCTTCCATCTGCACAAGACTAAGCCCTCACCCGAACCTTCTATGAGACTAAGGTCTGTCTTCATATTTGCATGACGCTGAGCCCTACCTCCATATCTATATAATGCTAAGCACTGCCTTCCATCTGCACAAGACTAAGCCCTGTACCGAACCTTGCATAAGGCTAAGCTCTGTCTCCATATTTGTCTGAGGCTAAGCTATGCATCCATATAGGCATTAGACTAAGCACTGCCTTCCATCTGCACGGGACTAAGCCTTATCGTGAACCTTACATGAGACTAAGCTTTATCTCCATATTTTCCCGAGGCAAAGCTCTGTCTCCATATCTGCATAAGGCCAAGTAATGCCTTCCATCTGCATGGGACTAAGCCTTGTCCCGAACCTTGCCTAAGACTAAGCTTTATCTCCATATTTGCATGAGGCTAAACTTTGCCTCCATATCTGCATAAGGCTATGTACTACCTTCCTTCTACATGGGACTAAGCTCTGTCCCGAACCTTGCATGAGACTAAGGTCAGTCTCTATATTTGCATGAGGCTAAGCCATGCCTCTATATCTGCATAAGGCTAAGCCCTGCCTCCATATCTACATAAGGCGAAGCACTGCCTTCCATCTACATGGGACTAAGCTCTGTCCCGAACCTTGCATGAGATTAAGCTCTGTCTCCATATTTGCATGAGGCTAACCTCTGCCTCCATATCTTCATAAGGCTAAGCATTGTGTTCAATCTGCATGGGAGTAAGACATATCCCTAACTTTGCATGAGACTAAGCTTTTTCTCCATATTTGCATGAGGCTAGGCCCTATCTTCATATCTATATAATGCTAAGCAATGCCTTCCATCTGCACAAGACTAAGCCCTGTACCTAACCTTGCATAAGACTAAGCTTTGTCTCCATATTTGTATCAGGCTAAGCCCTGCCTCCATTCCTACATAAGGCTAAGCATTTCTTTCAATCTGCATGGGACTAAGCCATGCCCCGAACTTTGCATGAGACTAACCTTTGTCTCCATATTTGCATGAGGCTAGGCCCTACCTCCATATCTATATAAGGCTAAGCACTGCCTTCCATCTGTATGGGAGTAAGCCTTGTCCCGAACCTTGCATGAGACTAAGCTCTGTCTCCATATTTGCATGAAGCTAAGCCCTGCCTCCATATCTGCATAAGGCTATGCCCTGCCTCCAGACCTACATAAGGCTAAGCGCTACCTTCAATCTGTATGGGACTAAGCCCTGTCCCGAACCTTGCATGACACTAAGCTTTGTCTCAATATTTGTATGAGGCTGAGCTCTACCTCCATATCCACATAAGGTTAACCACTGCCTTTGATATGCACTCGACTAAGCCCTGTCGCGAACCTTGCGTGAGACTAACCTCTGTCTCCATATTTGCATGAGGCTAAGCCCTACCTCCATATCTGCATAAGGCTAAGCACTGCCTTCCATCTGTATGGGAGTAAGACTTGTCAATAACCTTGCATGAGACTAACCTTTGTCTTCATATTTGCATGAGGCTAAGCCCTGCCTCCATATCTGCATAAGGCTAAGCCCTGCCTCCAGATCTACACAAGGCTAAGCAGCGCTTCAATCTGCACGGGACTAAGCCCTGTCCCGAACATTGCATGAGATTAAGATCATTCTACATATTTTCATGAGGCTAAGCCCTGCCTCCATATTTGCCTAAGGATAAGCACTGTCTTCCATCTGCACGGGACAAAGCCTTGTCCCGAACCTTCGATGAGACTATGATATGTCTCCGTATTTGCATGAGACTAATCTCTGCCTCCATATCTGCATATGGCTAAGCATTGACTTTAATTTGCATGGGACTAAGACATGTCCCGAACTTTGCATGAGACTAACCTTTGTCTCCATATTTGAATGAGGCTAGGCCCTACCTTCATATCTATATAAGTCTAATAACTGCCTTCCATCTGCACAGGACTAAGCCCTGTCCCGAACCTTGCATGAGACTAAGTTATGTCTCTATATTTGTATGAGGCTAAGCCCTACCTCCATATCTACATAAAGCTAAGCACTGCCTTCCATCTGTATGGGAGTAAGCCTTGTCCCGAACCTTGCATGAGACTAAGCTCTGTCTCCATATTTTTATGAGGCTAAGCCCTACCTCCATATCTGCATAAAGCTAAGCACTGCCTTCCATCTATATGGGAGTAAGCCTTCTCCCGAACCTTGCATGAGACTAAGCTCTGTCTCCATATTTTCATGAGGCTAAGCCTTGCCTCCATATCTGCATAAGGCTAAGCCCTGCCTCCAGACCTACATAAGGCTAAGCACTGCCTTCAATCTGTATGGGACTAAGCCTTGTCCCGACCCTTGCATGAGTCTAAGATCTGTCTCTATATTTTTATGAGGCTAAGCTCTGCCTCCATATCTACATAAGGTTAACCATTGCCTTCCACATGTACTGGACCAAGCCCTGTCTCAAACCTTGCATGAGACTAAGCTCTATCTCCATATTTTCATGAGGCTAAGCCCTGCCTCCATATCTGCATAAGGCTAAGCACGGCCTTCCATCTGTATGGGAGTAAGACTTGTCTCGAACCTTGCATGAGACTGAACTTTGTCTTCATATTTGAATGAGGCTAAGCCCTACCTCCTTATCTGCATAAGGCTAAGCCCTGCCTCCAGATCTGCACAAGGCTAAGCACTACTTCATTCTGTTCGGGATTGAGCTCGTTCCCGAACCTTGCATGAGATTAAGATCTTTCTCCATATTTTCATGAGGCTAACCCCTGCCTTCATATTTGCATAAGGCTAAGAACTGCCTTCCATCTGCACGGGACAAAGCCTTGTCCCGAACCTTAGATGAGACTAAGCTATGTCTCCATATTTGCATGAGACTAAGCTCTGTCTTCAAATCTGCATATGGCTAAGTACCGCCTTCCATATGCACAGGACAAAGCTCTGTCCCGAACCTTGCATGAGACTAAGCTCTGTCTCCATATTTGCATGCGGCTAAGCCCTGCCTTCATATCTGCAAGGCTAAGCAGTGCCTCCATATTTGTATAAGGCTAAGCACTGCCTTCCATCTACATAGGATTAAGACGTGTCATGAACCTTGCGTGATACTAAGCTTTGTCGCCATATTTGCATGAGGATAAGCCTTGCCTCCATGTGTGCATGAGGTTAAGGATTTCCTCTATATCTGCATAAGGCTAAGCACTACCTTCCATCTACACAAGACTAAGCCCTCACCCGAACCTTGCATGAGACTATGCATTGTCTTTATATTTGCCTGAGGCTAAGCCCTGCCTCCATATCTAAATTAGGCTAAGCACTGCCTTCCATCTGCACGGGACAAAGCCATGTCCCAAACCTTGCATGAGACTAAGATCTGTCTCCATATTTGCATGAGTCTAATCTCTGCATCCACATATGCATTAGGCTAAGCAATGCCTTCCGTCTGTATGGGACAAAGCCTTGTCCTGAACCTTTCCTAAGACTAACCTTTATCTCCATATTTTCATGAGGCTAAGCTCTGCCTCCATATCTACATAAGGCTATGTACTACCTTCCTTCTACATGGGACTAAGCCCTGTCCCGAACCTTGCATGAGACTAAGATTTGTCTCCATATTTGCATGAGTCTAAGCTCTGCATCCACATATGCATTAGGCTAAGCAATGCCTTCCGTCTTTATGGGACAAAGCCTTGTCCCGAACCTTGCCTAAGACTAAGCTTTATCTCCATATTTTCATGAGGCTAAGCTCTGCCTCCATATCTACATAAGGCTATGTACTACCTTCCTTCTACATGGGACTAAGCCCTGTCCCGAACCTTGCATGAGACTGAGGTCAGTCTCTATATTTGCACGAGGATAAGCCATGCCTCCATATCTGTATAAGGCTAAGCCCTGCCTCCATATCTACATAGAGCTAAGCAGTGCTTTCTATCTGCACGGGACTAAGCTCTGTCACGAACCTTGCATGAGATTAAGCTCTATCTCTATATTTGTATGAGGCTAAGCTCTGCCTCCATATCTACACAAGGTTATCCACTGCCTTCCATATGTACTGGACTAAGCCCTGTCCCGAACCTTGCATGAGACTAAGCTCTATCTCCATATTTGCATGAGGCTAAGCCCTGCCTCCATATCTGCATAAGGCCAAGCACTGCCTTCCATCTGTATGGGAGTAAGACTTGTCCCGAACCTTGCAAGAGACTAACCATTGTCTTCATGTTTGCATGAGGCTAAGCCTTGCCTCCGTATCTGCATAAGGCTAAGCCCTGTCTCCAGATCTACACAAGGCTAAGCACCGCTTCATTCTGCACGGGACTAAGCCCGTTCCCGAACCTTGCATGAAATTAAGTTCTTTCTCCATATTTTCATGAGGCTAAGCCCTGCCTCCGTATTTGCCTAAGGCTAAGCACTTCCTTCCATCTGCACCGGACAAAGCCTTGTCCCGAACCTTGGATAAGACGAAGCTATGTCTCCATATTTGCATGAGACTAAGCTCTGCCTTCATATCTGCATATGGCTAAGTACTGCCTTCCATCTGCACAGGACTAAGCTCTATCCCGAACCTTTCATGAGACTAAGCTCTGTCTCCATATTTGCATGCGGCTAAGCCCTGCCTCCATATCTCCATAAGGCTAAGCACTGTCTCCATATTTGTATAAGGCTAAGCACTGCCTTCCATCTACATAGGATTAAGCCGTGTCACGAACCTTGCGTGATACTAAGCTCTGTCGCCATATTTTCATGAGGCTAAGCCTTGCCTCCATGTCTGCACAAGGTTAAGCACTGCCTTCCCTCAATATGGGACTAATCCTTATTCCGAACCATGCATGAGATTAATCTCTGTCTCCATATCTACATGAAGTTAAGGATTGCCTCTATATCTGCATAAGGCTAAGCACTACCTTCCATCTGCACATTACTAAACCCTCACCCGATCCTTGAATGAGACTAAGCTTTGTATTTATATTTGCATGAGGCTAAGCCCTGCCTCCATATCTAAATTAGGCTAAGCACTACCTTCCATCTGCAAGGGACTAAGCCATGTCCCAAACCTTGCATGAGACTAAGCTCTGTCTGCATATTTGCATAAGTCTAAGCTCTGCATCCACATCTGCATTAGGCTAAGCAACTTCTTCTGTCTGTATGGGACTAAGCCGTATCTCAAACCTTGCCTAAGACTAAGCTTTATCTCCATATTTGCATGAGGCTAAGCTCTGCCTCCATATCTGCATAAGTCTATGTACTACCTTCCTTCTACATGGGACTAATCCCTGTCCCGAACCTTGCATAAGACTAAGGTTAGTCTCTATATTTGCATGAGGCTAAGCCATGCCTCCATATCTGCATAAGGCTAAGCCCTGATTCCATATCTACATAAGGCTAAGCATTGCCTTCCATCTGCACGGGACTAAGCTCTATCCCTAACCTTGCATGAGATTAAGCTCTGTCTCCATATTTGCATGAGGCTAAGCTCTGCATTCATATCTGCATAAGGCTAAGCATTGCCTTCAATCTGCATGGGACTAAGCCATGTTCCAAACTTTGCATGAGACTAAGCTTTGTCTCCATATTGGCATGAGGCTAGGCCCTACCTCCATATCTATATAAGGCTAAGCACTGCCTTCCATCTATACATGACTAAGCCCTGTGCCGAACCTGGCATGAGGCTAAGCTCTGTCTTTATATTTGTATTAGGCTAAGCCCTGCCTCTATATCTACATAAGGCTAAGCACTACCTTCCATCTGCACGGGACTAAGCTCTGTCCCGAACCTTGCATGAGATTAAGCTTTGTCTCCATACTTGCACGAGGCTAAGCTTTGCCTCCATATCTGCATAAGGCTAAGCATTCCTTTCAATCTGCATGGGACTAAGCCATGTCGCAAACTTTGCATGAGACTAAGCTTTGTCTCCATATTTGCACGAGGCTAGGCCCTACCTACATATCCATATAAGGCTAAGCACTACCTTTCATCGGTACAGGACTAAGCCCTGTCCCGAACCTTGCATGAGACTAAACTTTGTCTCTATATTTATATTCGGCTAAGCCCTACCTCCATATCTGTATAAGGCTAAGCACTGCCTTCCATTAGTATGGGAGTAAACCTTGTCCCGAAACTTGCATGAGACTAAACTCTGTATCCATATTTGCATGAGGCTAAGCCTTGCCTCCATATATGCATAAGGCTAAGCCCTGCCTCCAGACCTACATAAGGCTAAGCACTGCCTACAATCTGTATGGGACTCAGCCCTGTCCCGAACCTTGCATGAGTCTAAGATCTGTCTCTATATTTGTATGAGGTTAAGCTCTGCCTCCACATCTACATAAGGTTAACCAGTGCCTTCCATATGTACTGGACTAAGCCCTGTCCCAAACCTTGCGTGAGACTAACCTCTGTCTCCATATTTGCATGAGGCTAAGCCCTACCTCCGTATCTGCATAAGACTAAGCCCTGCCTCCAGATCTACACAAGGCTAAGCACTGCTTCCATCTGCACGGGACTAAACCTGTTCCCAAACTTTGTATGAGATTAAGATCTTTCTCCATATTTTCATGAGGCTAAGCCCTGCCTTCATATCTGCATAAGGCTAAGCCCTGACTCCATATCTACATAAGGCTAAGCATTGCCTTCCATCTGCACGGGACTAAGCTCTATCCCGAACCTTGCATGAGATTAAGCTCTGTCTCCATATTTGCATGAGGCTAAGCTCTGCCTTCATATCTGCATAAGGCTAAGCATTGGCTTCAATCTGCATGGGACTAAGCCATGTTCCAAACTTTGCATGAGACTAAGCTTTGTCTCCATATTGGCATGAGTCTAGGCCCTACCTCCGTATCTATATAAGGCTAAGCACTGCCTTCCATCTACACATGACTAAGCCCTGTGTCGAACCTTGCATGAGGCTAAGCTCTATCTTTATATTTGTATTAGGCTAAGCCCTGCCTCGATATCTACATAAGGCTAAGCACTACCTTCCATCTGCACGGGACTAAGCTCTGTCCCGAACCTTGCATGAGATTAAGCTTTGTCTCCATATTTGCACGAGGCTAAGCTCTGCCTCCATATCTGCATAAGGCTAAGCATTCGTTTCAATCTGCATGGGACTAAGCCATGTCGCAAACTTTGAATGAGACTAAGCTTTGTCTCCATATTTGCATGAGGCTAGGCCCTACCTCCATATCCATATAAGGCTAAGCACTACCTTTCATCTGCACAGGACTAAGCCTTGTCCCGAACCTTGCATGAGAGTAAACTCTGTCTCTATATTTCTATGCGGCTAAGACTTACCTCCATATCTGTATAAGGCTAAGCACTGCCTTCCATCAGTATGGGAGTAAACCTTGTCCCGAAACGTGCATGAGACTAAACTCTGTCTCCATATTTGCATGAGGCTAAGCCTTGCCTCCATATCTGCATAAGGCTAAGCCCTGCCTCCAGACCTACATAAGGCTAAGCACTGCCTTCAATCTGTATGGGACTAAGCCCTGTCCCGAACCTTGCATGAGTCTAAGATTTGTCTCAATATTTGTATGAGGTTAAACTCCGCCTCCACATCTACATAAGGTTAACCACTGCCTTCCATATGTACTGGACTAAGCCCTGTCCCAAACCTTGCGTGAGACTAACCTCTGTCTCCGTATTTGCATGAGGCTAAGCCCTACCTCCATATCTGCATAAGGCTAAGCACTGCCTTCTATCTGTACGGGAGTAAGACTTTTCCCAAACCTTGCATGAGACTAACCTTTCTCTTCATATTTGCATGAGGCTAAGCCCTGCCTCCATATTTGCCTATGGCTAAGCACTGCCTTCCATCTGCACGGGACAAAGCCTTGTCCCAAACCTTGGATAAGACGAAGCTATGTCTCCATATTTGCATGAGACTAAGCTCTGCCTTCATATCTGCATATGGCTAAGTACTGCCTTCCATCTGCACAGGACTAAGCTTTGTCCCGAACCTTGCATGACACTAAACTCTGTCTCCATATTTGCATGCGGCTAAGCCCTGCCTCCATATCTGCATAAGGCTAAGCACTACCTCCATATTTGTAATAGGCTAAGCACTGCCTTCCATCTACATAGGATTAAGCCCTATCACGAACCTTGCGTGATAGTAAGCTCTATCGCCATATTTTCATGAGGCTAGGCCTTGCCTCCATATTTGCATAAGGTTATGCACTGCCTTCCATCTGTATGGGAGTAAACATTATCCCGAAACTTACATGAGACTAAGCCCTGTCTCCATATTTGCATGAGGCTAAGCCCTGCCTCCATATCTGCATAAGGCCAAGCCCTGACTCTATACCTACATAAGGCTAAGCACTACCTTCAATCTGTATGGGACTAAGCCCTGTCCCAAACCTTGCATGAGACTAAGCTCTGTCTTCATATTTGTATGAGGCTCAGCTCTGCCTCCATATTTACATAAGGTTAACCACTTCCATCCATATGCACATGACTAAGCCATGTCTCGAAACTTGCGTGATACTAAGCTTTGTCGCCATATTTGCATGAGGCTAATCCTTACCTCCATATCTTCATGAAGTTAAGGATTGCCTCTATATCTGCATAAGGCTAAGCACTACTTTACATCTGCACATTACTAAACCCTCACCCGATCCTTGAATGAGACTAAGCTTTGTCTATATATTTTCATGAGGCTAAGCCCTGCCTCCATATCTAAATTAGGCTAAGCACTGCCTTCCATCTGCACGGGACTAAGCCATGTCCCAAACCTTGCATGAGACTAAGCTCTGTCTGCATATTTGCATGAGTCTAAGCTCTGCATCCACATCTGCATTAGGCTAAGCAATTTCTTCCGTCTGTATGGGACTAAGCCGTATCCCGAACCTTGCCTAGGACTAAGCTTTATCTCCATATTTACATGAGGCTAAGCTCTGCCTCCATATCTGCATAAGTCTATGTACTACCTTCCTTCTAGATGGGACTAATCCCTGTCCCGAAACTTGCATAAGACTAAGGTTAGTCTCTATATTTGCATGAGGCTAAGCCATGCTTCCATATCTGCATAAGGCTAAGCCCTGACTCCATATCTACATAAGGCTAAGCATTGCCTTCTATCTGCACGAGACTAAGCTCTATCCCGAACCTTGCATGAGATTAAGCTCTGTCTCCATATTTTCATGAGGCTAAGCTCTGCCTTCATATCTGCATAAGACTAAGCATTGCCTTCAATCTACATGGCACTAAACCATGTTCCAAACTTTGCATGAGACTAAGCTTTGTCTCCATATTGGCATGAGGCTAGGCCCTACCTCCATATCTATATAAGGCTAAGCACTGCCTTCCATCTACACATGACTAAGCCCTGTACCGAACCTTGCATGAGGCTAAGCTCTGTCTTTATATTTGTATTAGGCTAAGCCCTGCCTCTATATCTACATAAGGCTAAGCACTACCTTCCATCTGCACGGGACTAAGCTCTGTCCCGAACCTTGCATGAGATTAAGCTTTGTCTCCATATTTGCACGAGGCTAAGCTCTGCCTCCATATCTGCATAAGGCTAAGCATTGCTTTCAATCTGCATGGGACTAAGCCATGTCGCAAACTTTGCATGAGACTAAGCTTTGTCTCCATATTTGCATGAGGCTAGGCCCTACCTCTATATCCATATAAGGCTAAGCACTACCTTTCATCTGCACAGGAATAAGCCCTGTCTCGAACCTTGCATGAGACTAAACTCTGTCTCTATATTTGTATGCGGTTAAGCCCTACCTCCATCTCTGTATAAGGCTAAGCACTACCTTCCATCAATATGGGAGTAAACCTTGTCCCGAAACTTGCATGAGACTAAACTCTGTCTCCATATTTCCATGAGGCTAAGCCTTGCCTCCATATCTGCATAAGGCTAAGCCCTGCCTCCAGACCTACATAAGGCTAAGCACTGCCTTCAATCTGTATGGGACTAAGCCCTGTCCTGAACCTTGCATGAGTCTAAGATCTGTCTCTATATTTGTATTAGGTTAAGCTCTGCCTCCACATCTACATAAGGTTAACCACTGCCTTCCATATGTACTGGACTAAGCCCTGTCCCAAACCTTGCGTGAGACTAACCTCTGTCTCCATATTTGCATGAGGCTAAGCCCTACCTCCATATCTGCATAAGGCTAAGCACTGCCTTCCATCTGTATGGGAGTAAGACTTTTCCCGAACCTTGCATGAGACTAACCTTTCTCTTCATATTTGCATGAGGCTAAGCCCTACCTCCGTATCTGCATAAGACTAAGCCCTGCCTCCAGATCTACACAAGGCTAAGCACTGCTTCCATCTGCACGGGACTAAACCTGTTCCCAAACTTTGCATGAGATTAAGATCTTTCTCCATATTTTCATGAGGCTAAGCTCAATCTGTATGGGACTAAGCCTTATCCCAAACCTTGCATGAGACTAAGCTCTATCTCCATATTTGTATGAGGCTAAGCTCTTCCTCCATATCTACATAAGGTTAACCACTTCCATCCATATGCACATGACTAAGCCCTGTCTCGAAACTTGCGTGATACTAAGCTCTGTCGCCATATTTTCATGAGGCTAAGCCTTGCCTCCATATCTGCATTAGGTTAAGCACTTCCTTTCATCAGCATGGGACTAAGCCTTGTCCGGAACCTTGCATGAGACTGAACGTTGTCTCCATATATGCTTGAGGTTAAGCATTTCCTCTATATCTGCATAAGGCTAAGCACTGCCTTCCATCTGCACAAGACCTAGCCCTCACCCGAACCTTGCATGCGACTAAGCTTTGTCTTCTTATTTGCATAAGGCTAAGACCTGCCTCCATATATAAGTTAGTCTAAACACTACCTTCCATCTGCACCGGACTAAGCCATGTCCCGAACCTTGCATGAGAGTAAGCTCTGTCTCCATGTTGGCATGAGGCTAAGCTCTACATCCATATCTGCATTAGGCTAAGCATGGGACTAAGCCTTCCATCTGCACGGGACTAAGCCATATCGCGAACCTTACATGAGACTAAGCTTTATCACCATCTGCACGGGACTAAGCTTTATCGCGAACCATCAGCATGGGACTAAGCCTTATCCCGAACCTTGCCTGTGACTAAGCTTTATCTACATATTTGCATAAGGCTAAGCTCTGCCTCCATATCTGCATAAGGCTATGTACTGCCTTCCTTCTACATGGGACTAAGCCTTGTCCCGAACCTTGCGTGAGACTAAGGTCAGTCTCTATATTTACATGAAGCTAAGCCATGCCTCCATATCTGCATAAGGCTAAGCCCTACCTCCATATCTAAATAAGGCTAAGCACTGCCTTCAATCTGTAAGGGACTAATCCTTGTCCCGAACCTTGCATGAGTCAAAGCTCTGTCTCCATATTTGTATGAGGCTAAGCTCTACCTCCATATCTACATAAGATTAACCACTGCCTTCCATATGCACAGGACTAAGCCCTATTTCGAACCTTGCATGAGACTAAGCTTTGTCTCCATATTTGCATGAGGTTAAGCTCTGCCTCCATATCTGCATAAGGCTATGTACTGCCTTCCTTCTACAAGGGACGAAGGCTTGTCCCGAACCTTGCATGAGACTAAGGTCAGTCTATATATTTACATGAGGCTAAGCCATGCCTCCATATCTGCATAAGACTAAGCGCTGCCACCATATCTACATAAGGCTAAGCATTGCCTTCCATCTGCATGGGACTAAGCTCTGTGCCGAACCTTGCATGAGATTAAGCTCTATCTCCATATTTGCATGAGGCTAAGCTCTGCCTCTATATCTGCATAAGGCTAAGAATTGCGTTCAATCTGCATGGGTCTAAGCCATGTCCCGAACTTTTCTCCATATGTGCATGAGGCTAGGACCTACCTCCATATCTATATAATGCTAAGCAATGCCTTCCATCTGCACAGGACTAAGCCCTGTCCCGAACCTTGCATGAGACTAAGCTTTTTCTCTATATTTACATGAGGCTAGGCCCAACCTCCATATCTATATAATGCTAAGCACTGCCTTCTATCTGCACAAGACTAAGCCCTGTCGCGAACCTTGCATGAGACGAAGCTCTGTCTCCATATTTGTATGAGGCTAAGCCCTGCCTCCATACCTACATAAGGCTAAGCATTTCCTTCAATCTACATGGGACTAAGCAATGTCACGAACTTTGCACGAGACTAACCTTTGTCTCCATATTTGCATGAGGCTAGGCCCTGCCTCCATACCTACATAAGGCTAAGCATTTCCTTCAATCTACATGGGACTAAGCAATGTCACGAACTTTGCACGAGACTAACCTTTGTCTCCATATTTGCATGAGGCTAGGCCCTGCCTCCATACCTACATAAGGCTAAGCATTTCCTTCAATCTACATGGGACTAAGCAATGTCACGAACTTTGCACGAGACTAACCTTTGTCTCCATATTTGCATGAGGCTAGGCCCTGCCTCCATACCTACATAAGGCTAAGCATTTCCTTCAATCTACATGGGACTAAGCAATGTCACGAACTTTGCACGAGACTAACCTTTGTCTCCATATTTGCATGAGGCTAGGCCCTACCTCCATATCTATATAAGGCTAAGCACTGCCTTCCATCTGCATAAGACTAAGCCTTGTCCTGAACCTTGCATGAGACTAAGCTCTGTCTCCATATTTGTTTGGGGCTAAGCCGTATATCCGTATTTGCATAAGTCTAAACACTGCCTTCCATCTGTATGGGAGTAAGCCTTTTCCCGAACCTTGCATGAGACTAAGCTCTGTCTCCATATTTTCATGGGGCTAAGCCCTGCCTCCATATATGCATAAGGCTAAGCCTTACCTCCAGACCTACATAAGGCTAAGCAATGCCTTCAATCTATATGGGACTAAGCCTTGTCCCGAACCTTGCATGAGTCTAAGGTTTGTCTCCATATTTTCATGAGGCTAAGCTCTGCCTCCATATCTGCATAAGGCTAAGTATTGCTTTCAATCTGCATGGGACTAAGCCATGTCCCAAACTTTGCATGAGACTAAGCTTTGTCTCCATATTTGCATGAGGCTAGGCCCTACCTCCATATCCATATAAGGCTAAGTACTACCTTTCATCTGCACAGGACTAAGCCTTGTCCCGAACCTTGCATGAGACTAAACTCTGTCTCTATATTTGTATGAGGCTAAGCCCTACCTCCATATCTGCATAAGGCTAAGCACTGCCTTCCATCTGTATGGGAGTAAACCTTATCCCGAAACATAAATGAGACTAAGCCATGTCTCCATATTTGCATGAGGCTAAGCCCTGCCTGCATATCTGCATAAGGCTAAGCCCTGACTCTATACCTACATAAGGCTAAGCACTGCCTTCAATCTGTATGGGACTAAGCCCTGTCCCAAACCTTGCATGAGACAAAGCTCTGTCTCCATATTTGTATGAGGCTAAGCTCTGCCTCCATATCTACATAAGGTTAACCACTAACTTCTATATGCACAGGACTAAGCCCTGTCGTGAAGCTTGCGTGATACTAAGCTTTGTCGCCATATTTTCATGAGAATAAGCCTTGCCGCCATATCTGCATTAGGTTAAGCACTGCCTTCCATCAGCATGGGACTAAGCATTATCCCGAACCTTGCATGAGACTAACCTTTTTCTCCATATCTGCATGAGGTTAAGCATTTCCTCTAAGCTCTGTCTTCATATTTACGTAAGGCTAAGACCTGCCTCCATATCTAAATTAGTCTAAGAACTTCCTTCCATCTGCACTGGACTAAGCCATGTCCCGAACCTTGCATGAGACTACGCTCTATCTCCATGTTGGCATGAGGCTAAGCTCTGCATCCATATCTGCATTAGGCTAAGCACTGCCTTCCATCTACACGGGACTAAGCCTTATCGCGAACCTTACATGAGACTAAGCTTTATCACCATATTTTCCCGAGGCCAAGCTCTTCCTCCCTATCTGCATAAGGCTAAGTAATGCCTTCCATCTGCATGGGACTAAGCCTTGTCCTGAACCTTGCTTATGACTAAGCTTTATCTCCATATTTGCACGAGGCTAAGATTTGCCTCCATATCTGCATAAGGCTATGTACTACCTTCCTTATACATGGGACTAAGCCCTGTCCCGAACCTTGCATGAGGCTAAGGTCAGTCTCTATATTTACATGAGGCTAAGCCATGCCTTCATATCTGCATAATTCTAAGCCCTGCCTCCATATCTACATAAGGCTAAGCACTGCCTTCAATCTGTATGGGACTAAGCCTTGTCCCGAACCTTGCATGAGTCTAAGCTCTGCCTCCATATTTGTATGAGGCTAAGCTCTGCCTCCAATCTACATAAGATTAAGAACTGCCTTCCATATGCACAGGACTAAGCCATGTTCCGAACCTTGCAAGAGACTAAGCTCTGTCTCCATATTTGCATGAGGCTAAGCTCTGCCTCCATATCTCCATAAGGCTATGTACTACCTTCCTTCTACATGGGACTAAGCCCTGTCTCGAACCTTGCATGAGACTAAGGTCATTCTCTATATTTACATGAGGCTAAGCCATGCCTCCATATCTGCATAAGGCTAAGCCCTGCCTCCATATCTACATAAGGCTAAGCACTGCCTTCCATCTGCACGGGACTAAGTTCTGTCCCGAACCTTGCATGAGATTAAGCTCTGTCTCCATATTTGCACGAGGCTAAGCTCTACCTCCATATCTGAATAAGGCTAAGCATTGTGTTCAATCTGCATGGGTCTAAGCCATGTTCCGAACATTGCATGAGTCTAAGCTCTGTCTCCATATTTGTATGAGGCTAAGCTCTGCCTCCATATCTACATAAGATTAACCACTGCCTTCCATATTTGTATGAGGCTAAGTAGTGCCTCCCTATCTGCATAAGGCCAAGTAATGCCTTCCATCTGCATGAAACTAAGCCTTGTCCCGAACCTTGCCTAAGACTAAGCTTTATCTCCATATTTGCATGAGGCTAAGCTTTGCCTCCGTATCTGCATAAGACATGGGACTAAGCCCTATCCCGAACCTTGCATGAGACTAAGGTCATTTTCTATATTTGCATGAGGCTAAGGCATGCCTCTATATCTTCATAAGGCTAAGCCCTACCTACATATATACATAAGGCGAAGCACTGCCTTCCATCTGCATGGGACTAAGCTTTGTCCCGAACCTTGCATGAGATTAAGCTTTGTCTCCATATTTGCATGAGGCTAAGCTCTACCTCCATATCTGCATAAGGCTAAGCATTCCTTTCAATCTGCATGGGACTAAGCCATGCCCCGAACTTTGCATGAGACTAAGCTTTTTCTCCATATTTACATGAGGCTAGGCCCAACCTCCATATCTATATAATGCTAAGCACTTCCTTCTATCTGCACAAGACTAAGCCCTGTCCCGAGCCTTGCATGAGACTAAGCTCTGTCTCCATATTTGTATGAGGCTAAGCCCTGCCTCCATACCTACATAAGGCTAAGCATTTCCTTCAATCTACATGGGACTAAGCAATGTCCCGAACTTTGCATGAGACTAACCTTTGTCTCCATATTTGTATGAGGCTAGGCCCTACCTCCATATCTATATAAGGCTAAGCACTGTCTTCCATCTGCATAAGACTAGGCCTTGTCCTGAACCTTGCATGAGACTAAGCTCTGTCTCCATATTTATTTGGGGCTAAGCCGTATATCCGTATTTGCATAAGTCTAAACACTGCCTTACATCTGTATGGGAGTAATCCTTGTCCCGAACCTTGCATGAGACTAAGCTCTATCTCTATATTTTCATGAGGCTAAACCCTGGTTCCATATCTGCATAAAGCCATGCCCTGCCTCCAGACCTACATAAGGCTAAGCACCTCCTTCAATCTGTATGGGACTAAGCCCTGTTCCGAACCATGCATGAGACTAAGCTCTGTCTCCATATCTGCATAAGGCTAAGCAGTGCCTCCCTATCTACATAAGGCCAAATAATGCCTTCCATCTGCATGGGACTAAGCCTTCTCCCGAACCTTGCCTAAGACTAAGCTTTATCTCCATATTTGCATGAGGCTAAGCTTTTCCTCCATATCTGCATAAGGCTATGTACTGCCTTCCTTCTACATGGGACTAAGCCCTCTGCCAAACCTTGCATGAGACTAAGGTCAGTCTCTATGTTTGTATGAGGCTAAGGCATGCCTCTATATCTGCATAAGGCTAAGCCCTGCCTCCATATCTACATAAGGCGAAGCACTGCCTTCCATCTGCATGCGACTAAGCTCTGTCCCGAACCTTGCATGAGATTAAGCTCTATCTCCATATTTGCATGAGGCTAAGTTCTACCTCCATATCTGCATAAGGCTAAGCATTGCATTCAATCTGCATGGGACTAAGCCATGTCCCGAACTTTGCATGAGACTAAGCTTTTTCTCCATATTTACATGAGGCTAGGCCCAACCTCCATATCTATATAATGCTAAGCACTGCCTTCGGTCTGCACAAGACTAAGCCTTGTCCTGAACCTTGCATGAGACTAAGCTCTATCTCCATATTTGTATGAGGCTAAGCCCTGCCTCCATATCAGCATAAGGCTAAGCCATGTCTCCAGATCTATACAAAGCTAAGCACTGCTTCAATCTGCACGGGACTAAGCCCTGTCCCGAACCTTGCATGAGATTAAGATCTTTCTCCATGTTTTCATGAGGCTAAGCCCTGCCTCGATATTTGCCTAAGGCTAAGTACTGCCTTCCATCTGCACGGGACAAAGCCTTGTCCCGAACCTTGGATGAGACTAAGCTATGTCTCCATATTTGCATGAGACTAGGCTAGGTACTGCCTTCTATCTGCACACGACTAAGCTCTGTCCCAAACCTTGCATGAGACTAAGCTCTGTCTCCATATTTGCATGAGGCTAAGCCATGCCTTCATATCTTCATAAGGCTAAGCACTGGTTTCCATCAGCACGGGACTAAGCCATGTCCCGAACCTTGCATGAGGCTATGCTCTGCCTCCATATCTGCATGAGGCTAAGCAGTGCATCTATATCTGCATAAGGCTAAGCATTCCCTTCCATCTGCACGGGACTAAGCCCTATCCCGAACATTGCGTGTGGCTATGCTCTACCTCCATATCTGCATAAGGCTAAGCAGTGCCTTCCATCTACACTTGACTAAGCCCTATTCATAACCTTTCATGAAACTAAGCTTTGTCTACATATTTTCATGAGGCTAAGCTCTGCCTCCATATCTGCATAACGCTAATCATTGCCACCATATCTGTATAAGGCTAAGCACTGCCTTCCATCTCCACAGGATTAATCTTTGTCACGAACCTTGCGTTATACTAAGCTCTGTCGCCATATTTGCATGAGGCTAAGCCATGCTTCCATATCTGCATAAGGCTAAGCCCTGCCTCCATATCTACATAAGGCTAAGTACTGCCTTCCATCTGCACGGGACTAAGCACTGTCCCGAACGTTGCATGAGATTCAGCTCTGCCTCCATATCTACATAAGGCTAAGCATTGACTTTAATCTGCATGGGAGTAAGCCATGTCCCGAACTTTGCATGAGACTAACCTTTGTCTCCATATTTGCCTGAGGCTAGGCCCTACCTTCATATCTATATAAGTCTAAGCACTGCCTTCCATCTGCACGGGACTAAGCCCTGTCCCGAACCTTGCATGAGACTAAGCTGGGTCTCCATATTTGTATGAGGCTAAGCCCTACCTCCATATCTGCATATTACTAAGCACTGCCTTCCATCTGTATGGGAGTAAGCCTTGACCCGAACCTTGCATGAGACTAAGCTCTTACTCCATATTTGTGTGAGGCTAAGACCTACCTCTATATCTGCATAAAGCTAAGCACTGCCTTCTATCTGTATGGGAGTAAGCCTTGTCCCTATCTCCTTGCATGAGACTAAGCTCTGTCTCTATATTTGCATGAGGCTAAGCCTTGCCTCCATATCTGCATAAGGCTAAGCCCCGCCTCCAGACCTACATAAGGCTAAGCACTGCCTTCAATCTGTATGGGACTAAGCCCTGTCCCGAACCTTGCATGAGTCTAAGATCTGTCTCTATATTTGTATGAGGTTATGCTCTGCCTCCACATCTACATAAGGTTAACCACTGCCTTCCATATGTACTGGACTAAGCCCTGTCCCGAACCTTGCATGAGTCTAAGATCTGTCTCTATATTTGTATGAGGTTATGCTCTGCCTCCACATCTACATAAGGTTAACCACTGCCTTCCATATGTACTGGACTAAGCCCTGTCCCAAACCTTGCATGACACTAAGCTCAATCTCCATATTTGCATGAGGCTAAGCCCTGCCTCCATATCTGCATAGGGCTAAGCACTACCTTCCATATGTATGGGAGTAAGACTTTTCCCGAACCTTGCATGAGACTAACCTTTCTCTTCATATTTGCATGAGGCTAAGCCCTACCTCCGTATCTGCATAAGGCTAAGCCCTGCCTCCAGATCTACACTAGGATAAGCACTGCTTCCATCTGCACGGGACTAAACCTGTTCCCAAACTTTGCATGAGATTAAGATCTTTCTCCATATTTTCATGAGGCTAAGCCCTGCCTCCATATTTGCCTATGGCTAAGCACTGCCTTCCATCTTCACGGGACAAAGCCTTGTCCCGAACCTTGGATGAGACGAAGCTATGTCTCCATATTTGCATGAGACTAAGCTCTGCCTTCATATCTGCATATGGCTAAGTACTGCCTTCCATCTGCACAGGACTAAGCTTTGTCTCGAACCTTGCATGACACTAAGCTCTGTCTCCATATTTGCATGCGGCTAAGCCCTGCCTCTATATCTGCATAAGGCTAATCACTGCCTCCGTATTTGTAATAGGCTAAGCACTGCCTTCCATCTTCACGGGACAAAGCCTTGTCCCGAACCTTGGATGAGACGAAGCTATGTCTCCATATTTGCATGAGACTAAGCTCTGCCTTCATATCTGCATATGGCTAAGTACTGCCTTCCATCTGCACAGGACTAAGCTTTGTCTCGAACCTTGCATGACACTAAGCTCTGTCTCCATATTTGCATGCGGCTAAGCCCTGCCTCTATATCTGCATAAGGCTAAGCACTGCCTCCGTATTTGTAATAGGCTAAGCACTGCCTTCCATCTACATAGGATTAAGCCCTGTCACGAACCTTGCGTGATACTAAGCTCTATCGCCATATTTTCATGAGGCTAGGCCTTGCCTCCATATTTGCATAAGGTTATGCACTGCCTTCCATCAACATGGGACTAAGCCTTGTCCCGAACCTTGCATGAGACTAAGCTTTATCTCCATATCTGCATGAGGTTAAGGATTGCCTCTATATCTGCATAAGGCTAAGCACTGCCTTCCATCTGCACAGGACTAAGCCCTCACCTGAACCTTGAATGAGACTAAGCTTTGTATTTATATTTTCATGAGGCTAAGCTCTGCCTCCATGTCTGCATTAGGCTAAGCACTGCTTTCCATCTGCACGGGACTAAGCCATGTCCCGAACCTTGCATGAGACTAAGCTTTGTCTCCATATTTGCCTGAGGCTAAGCACTGCATCTATATCTGCATAAGGCCAAGCATTGCCTTCCATCTGCACGGGACTAAGCCCTGTCCCGAACCTTGCATGAGGCTATGCTCTGCCTCCATGTCTGCATAAGGCTAAGCACTGCCTTCCATCTGCACTGTACTAAGTCCTATCCAGAACCTTGCATGAAACTAAGCTTTGTCTACATATTTGCATGAGGCTATGCTCTGCCTCCATATCTGCATAAGGCTAAGCACTGCCTCCATATCTGTATAAGGCTAAGCACTGCCTTCCATCTACACAGGATTAAGCCCTGTCTGAACCTTGCGTGATACTATTCTCTGTCGCCATATTTGCATGAGGCTAAGCGAGGCCTCCATATTTGCATAACGCTAAGCCTGCCTCCATATCTACATAAGGTTAAGCACTTCATTCCATCTACACGGGACTAAGCTCTGTCCCGAACCTTGCATGAGATTAAGCTTTGTCCCCATATTTGCATGTGGCTAAGCTCTACCTCCATATCTGCATAAGGCTAAGCATTGCCTTCAATCTCTATGGGACTAAGCCATGTCCCGAACTTTGCATGAGACTGAGCTTTGTCTCCATATGTGCATAAGGCTAGTCCCTACCTCCATATCTATATAAGGATAAGCACTCCCTTCCATCTACTCAGGACTGAGCCCTGTCCCGAACCTTGCATGAGACTAACCTCTATCTCCATTGTTGTAGGAGGCTAAGCCCTGCCTCCATATCTGCATAAGGCAAAGCACTGGCTTCCATCTGTATGGGAGTAAGACTTGTCCATAACCTTGCATGAGACTAACCTTTGTCTTCATATTTGCATGAGGCTAAGCCCTGCCTCCATATCTGCATAAGGCAAAGCACTGGCTTCCATCTGTATGGGAGTAAGACTTGTCCATAACCTTGCATGAGACTAACCTTTGTCTTCATATTTGCATGAGGCTAAGCCCTGCCTCCATATCTGCATAAGGCAAAGCACTGGCTTCCATCTGTATGGGAGTAAGACTTGTCCATAACCTTGCATGAGACTAACCTTTGTCTTCATATTTGCATGAGGCTAAGCCCTGCCTCCATATCTGCATAAGGCTAAGCACTGCTTCAATCTGCAGGGGACTAAGCCCTGTCCCGAACCTTGCATGAGATTAAGATCTTTCTCCATATTTGCATGAGGCTAAGCCCTGCTTCTATATTTTCCTAAGGCTAAGCACTGCCTTCCATATGCATGGGACAAAGCCTTGTCCCGAACCTTGGATGAGACTAAGCTATGTCTCCATATTTGCATGAGACTAAGCTCGGCCTCCATATCTGCATATGGCTAAGTACTGCCTTCTATCTGCACAAAACTAAGCTCTGTCTCCATATTTGCCTGAAGCTAAGCACTGCATCTATATCTACATAAGGCTAAGCATTGCCTTCCATCTGCACGGGACTAAGCCTTGTCCCGAACCTTGCATGAGGCTATGCTCTACCTCCATATCTGTATAAGGCTAAGTAGTGCCTTCCATCTGCCCTGGACTAACCCCTATCCAGAACCTTGCATGAAACTAAGCTTTGTCTACATATTTGCATGAGGCTAAGCTCTGCCTCCATATCTGCATAAGGCTAAACAGTGCCTCTATATCTGTATAACGCTAAGCATTGCCTTCCATCTACACAGGATTAAGCCCTATCACGAACCTTGCATGATACTAAGCTCTGTCGCCATATTTGCATGAGGCTAAGCCATGCCTCCATATCTGCATAAGGCTAAGCTCTGCCTCCATATCTACATAAGGCTAAGCCCTGCCTTCCATCTGCACGGGACTAAGCTCTGTCCCGAACCTTGTATGAGATTAAGATCTGTCGCCATATTTGCATGAGGCTAAGCTCTGCCTCCATATCTGCATAAGGCTAAACATTGCCGTCAATCTGTATGGGACTAAGCCATGTCCCGAACATTGCATAAGACTAAGCTTTGTCTTCCATCTGCACAGGCTAGGCCCAACATCCATATCTATATAAGCCTAAGCACTGCCTTCCATCTGCACAGGACTGAGCCCTGTCCCGAACCATGCGTGATACTAAGCTCTGTCTCCATATCTACATAAGGCTAAACACTGCCTTCCATCTGCACGTGACTAAGCTCTGTCCCGAATCTTGCATGAGATTAAGCTCTGTCTCCATATTTCCATGAGGCTAAGCTCTGCCTCCAAATCTGCATAAGGCTAAGCATTGACTTCAATCTGCATGGGACTAAGCCATGTCCCAAACTTTGCATGAGACTAGCCTTTGTCTCCATATTTTCATGAGGCTAGGCCCTACCTCCATATCTATATAAGGCTAACCACTTCCTTCCATGTGAAAAGGACTAAGCCATGTCCTGAACCTTGCATGAGACTCAGCTCTGTCTCAATATTTGTATGAGGCTAAGCCCTGCCTCCATATCGACATAAGGCTAAGCACTGCCTTCCATCTGCACGTTACTAAGCTCTGTCCCGAACCTTGCATGAGATTAAGCTCTGTCTCCATATTTTCATGAGGCTAAGCTCTGCCTCCAAATCTGCATAAGGCTAAGCATTGACTTCAATCTGCATGGGACTAAGCCATATCCCGAACTTTGCATGAGACTAGCCTTTGTCTCCATATTTGCATGAGGCTAGGCCCTACCTCCATATCTATATAAGGCTAACCACTTCCTTCCATGTGCACAGGACTAATCCATGTCCTGAAACTAGCATGAGACTGAGCTCTGCCTCCATATTTGTATGAGGCTAAGCCCTACCACCATATCTGCATAAAGCTAAGCACTGCCTTCCATCTGTACGGGAGTAAGCCCTGTCCCGAACCTTACATGAGACTTAGCTCTGTCTCTATATTTGTATGAGGCTAAGCTCTGCCTCCATATCTACATAAGGTTAACCACTGCCTTCCATATGCACTGGACTATGCCCTGTCCCGAACCTTGCATGAGACTAAGTTCTATCTCTATATTTGCATGAGGCTAAGCCCTGCCTCCATATCTGCATAAGGCTAAGCACAGGCTTCCATCTGTGTGGGAGTAAGACTTGTCTTGAACCTTGCATGAGACTAACCTTTGTCTTCATATTTTCATGAGGCTAAGCCTTGCTTTCTTATCTGCATAAGGCCAAGCCCTGCATCCAGATCTACATAAGGATAAGTACAGCTTCAATATGCACGGGATTAAGCCCTGTCCCAATTCTTGCATCAGATTAAGATCTTTCTCCATATTTTCACGAGGCTAAGCCCTGCCTCCATAGTTGCCTAAGGCTAACCACTGCCTTCCATCAGCACGGGACAATGCCTTGTCCCGAACCTTCGATGAGACTAAGCTATGTCTCCATATTTGCATAAGACTAAGCTCTGCCTTCATATCTGCATATGGCTAAGTACTGCCTTCCATCTGCACATGACTAAGCTCTGTCCCGAACCATGCATGATACTAAGCTCTGTCTCCATATTTGCATACGGCTAAGCCCTGCCTCCATATCTGCATAAGGCTAAGCACTTCCTCTATATTTGTATAAGGCTAAGCACTTCCTTCCATCTACATAGGATTAAGCCCTGTCACGAACCTTGCGTGATACCAAGCTTTGTCGCCATATTTGCATGAGGCTAAGCCTTGCCTCCATATCTGCATAAGGTTAAGCACTGCCTTTCATCAACATGGGACTAAGCCTTGTCCCGAACCTTGCATGAGACTAAGCTATGTCTCCATATCTGTATGAGGTTAAGGATTTCCTCTATATCTGCATAAGGCTAAGCACTGCCTTCCATCTGCACAGGACTAAGCCCTCACCCGAACCTTGCATGAGACTAAGCTTTTTCTTTATATTTGCAAGAGGTTAAGCCCTGCCTCCATATCTAAATTAGGGTAAGCACTGCCTTCCATCTGCATGGGACTAAGCCATGTCCCAAACCTTGCATAAGACTTGGCTTTGTCTCCATATTTGTATGAGGCTAAGCCCTACCTTCATATCTGCATAAAGCTAAGCACTTCCTTCCATCTGTATGGGAGTAAGACTTGTCCCGAACCTTGCATGAGACTAAGCTCTGTCTCCATATTTGCATGAGGCTAAGCCCTGCCTCCATATCTGCATAAGGCTAAGCCCTGCCTGCAGACCTACATAAGGCTAAGCACTGCCTTCAATCTGTATCGGACTAAGCCCTGTCCCGAACCTTGCATGAGTCTAAGCTCTTTCTCTATATTTGTATGAGGCTATTCTCTGCCTCCATATCTACATAAGGTTAACCACTGTCTTCCATATGCACTGGACTATGCCCTGTCTCGAACCTTGCATGAGACTAAGTTCTATCTCCATATTTGCATGAGGCTAAGTCGTGCCTCTATGTCTGCAAAAGGCTAAGCACTGGCTTCCATCTGTGTGGGAGTAAGACTTGTCCTGAACCTTGCATGAGACTAACCTTTGTCCTCATATTTTCATGAGGCTAAGCCCTGCTTCCGTATCTGCATAAGGCTAAGCCCTGCCTCCGGATCTACACAAGGCTAAGCACTGTTTCAATATGCACGGGACTAATCCCTGTCCCGATTCTTTCATCAGATTAAGATCTTTCTCCATATTTTCATGAGGCTAAGCCCTGCCTCCATATTTGCCTAAGGCTAAGCACTGCCTTCCATCTGCATGGGACAACGCCTTGTCCCGAACCTTCGATGATACTAAGTTATGTCTCCATATTTGCATGAGACTAAGTTCCGCCTTAATATCTGCATATGGCTAAGTACTGCCTTCGATCTGCACATGACTAAGCTCTGTCCCGAACCTTGCATGAGACTAAGCTCTGTCTCCATATTTGCATGCGGCTAAGCCCTGCCTCCATATCTGCATAAGGCTAAGCACTTCCTCCATATTTGTATAAGGCTAAGCACTGCCTTCCATCTACATATGATTAAGCCTTGTCACGAACCTTGCCTGATACTAAGCTCTGTCGCCATATTTGTATAAGGCTAAGACTTGCCTCCATATCTGCGTAAGGCTAAGCACTGCCTTTCATCAACATGGGACTAAGCGTTGTCCCGAACCTTGCATGAGACTAAGCTATGTCTCCATATCTGCATGAGGTTAAGGATTTCCTCTATATCTGCATAAGGCTAAGCACTGCATTCCATATGCACAGAACTAAGCCCTCACCCGAACCTTGCATGAGACTAAGCTTTTTCTTTATATTTTCATGAGGCTAAGCCCTGCCTCCATATCTAAATTAGGGTAAGCACTACCTTCCATCTGCATGAGACTAAGCTTTTTCTTTATATTTTCATGAGGCTAAGCCCTGCCTCCATATCTAAATTAGGGTAAGCACTACCTTCCATCTGCATGAGACTAAGCTTTTTCTTTATATTTTCATGAGGCTAAGCCCTGCCTCCATATCTAAATTAGGGTAAGCACTACCTTCCATCTGCATGAGACTAAGCTTTTTCTTTATATTTTCATGAGGCTAAGCCCTGCCTCCATATCTAAATTTGGGTAAGCACTACCTTCCATCCGCATGAGACTAAGCTCTGTCTCCATATTTGCATGAGGCTAGGCCCTACATCCATATCCATATAAGGCTAAGCACTGCCTTTCATCTGCACAGGACTAAGCCCTGTCCCGAACCTTGCATGAGACTAAGCTCTGTCTCCATATTTGCATGAGGCTAAGCCTTGCCTCCATATCTGCATAAGGCTAAGCCCTGCCTCCATACCTACATAAGGCTAAGAACTGCCTTCAATCTGTATGGGACTAAGCCCTGTCCCGAACTTTGCATGAGACTAAGCTTTGTCTCCATATTTGTATGAGGCTAAGCTTTGCCCCCATATCTACATAAAGTTAGCCACTACCTTCCATATGCACTGGACTAAGCCCTATCCCGAACCTTGCGTGAGACTAAGCTCTGTCTCCATATTTACATGAGGCAAAGCCCTGCCTCCATATCTGCATAAGGCTAAGCACTGCCTTCCATCTGTATGGGAGTAAGACTTGTCCCGAACCTTGCATGAGACTAAGCTCTGTATCTGTATTTGTATAAGGCTAAGCCCTGCCTCTATATCTACACAAGGCTAAGCACTGCCTTCCATCTGCACGGGACTAAGCTCTGTCCCGAACCTTGCATGAGATTAAGCTCTGTCTCCATATTTGCACGAGGCTAAGCTCTGCCTCCATATCTGCATAAGCTAAGCATTGCCTCTATATCTGTATAAGGCTAAGCACTGCCTTCAGTGTACATAGGATTAAGCCCTGTCACGAACCTTGCGTGATACTATGCTCTGTCGCCATATTTGCATGAGCCTAAGCCTTGCCTCCATATCTGCATAAGGTTAAGCACTGCCTTCCATCCGCATGGACTAAGCCTTGTCCCGAACCTTGCGTGAGACTAACGTCTGTCTTCATATCTGCATGAGGTTAAGCATTGTCTCTATATCTACATAAGGCTAAGCACTGCCTTCCATATGTATAGGACTAAGCCCTGTCCCGAACCTTGCATGAGACTAAGCTCTGTCTCCATATTTGAATGAGGCTATCCCTGCCTCCATATCTGCATAAGGCTAAGCACTGCCTTTAATCTGGATGGGACTAAGACTTGTCCCAAACCTTGCATGAGACTACGCTCTGTCTCCATATTTGTATGAGGCTAAGCTCTGCCTCCATATCTGCATAAGTCTAAGCATTGTCTTCCATCTGGACGGGACTAAGCCCTGTCCCGAACCTTGCATGAGATTATGCTCTTTCTCCATATTTGCATAAGGCTAAGCCCTGCCTACATATATATATAAGGCTAAGCCCTGCCTCTATATCTGCATAAGACTAAGCACTGCCTTCCATCTGCACGGGACTAAGCCATGTTCCGAACCCTGCATGTGACTAAGTTGTGTCTCCGTGTTTTCATGAGGCTAAGCTATGCCTCCATATTTGCATAAGCCCATGTACTACCTTCCTTCTGCCTGGGACTAAGCCCTGTACCGAACCTTGGATGAGAATAAGCTCTGTCTCCGTGTTTTCATGAGGCTAAGCTATGCCTCCATATCTACATAAGGCTAAGCACTACCTCCATACCAGCATAAGGCTAAGCACTGCCTTCCATCTGCACAGGACTAGGCCATGTCCTGAACCTTGCATGAGACTAAGCTCTGTCTCCATATTTGCACGAGGCTAAGCCCTGCATCCATATCTGCATAAGGTTAAGCACTGCCTTCCATCAGCATGGGACTAAGCCTTGTCCCGAACCTTGCGTGAGACTAATCTCTGTCTCCATATCTGCATGAGGTTAAGCATTGCCTCTATATCTGCAAAAGGCTAAGCACTACCTTCAATCTGTATGGGACAAAGCCTTGTCCCAAACCTTGCATGAGACTAAGCTATGTCTCCATATTTGTATGAGGCTACGCTCTGCCTCCATATCTGCATAAGGCTAAGCACTACCTTCCATCTGGACGGGACTAAGCCTTGTCCCGAACCTTGCATGAGTTTAAGCTCTTTCTCAATATTTGCATGAGGCTAGGCCATGCCTACATATCTGCATAAGGCTAAGCCCTACCTCCATATCTCCATAAGGCTAAGCATTGCCTTCCATATGCACGGGACTAAGCCATGTCATGAACCTTGCATGTGACTAAGTTGTATTTGCATATTTGCATGAGGCTAAGCTCTGCACCCATATCTGCATAAGGCTAAGCACTGCCTTCCATCTGCACGTGACTAAGCCCAATTGCGTACCTTGCATGAGACTAATCTTCATCTCTACATTTGCATGAGGCTAAGCCCTGCCTCCGTATCTACATAAGGCTAAGCACTGCCTTCCATCTGCATGGGACTAAGCCATGTCCTGAACCTTGCATGAGACTAAGATCTGTCTCCATATATGCATGAGGCCAAGCTCAGCATCCATATCTGCATAAGGCTAAGCACTGCCTTCCATCTGCATGGGACTAAGCCATGTCCTGAACCTTGCATGAGACTAAGATCTGTCTCCATATATGCATGAGGCCAAGCTCAGCATCCATATCTGCATAAGGCTAAGCACTGCCTTCCATCTGCATGGGACTAAGCCATGTCCTGAACCTTGCATGAGACTAAGATCTGTCTCCATATATGCATGAGGCCAAGCTCAGCATCCATATCTGCATAAGGCTAAGCACTGCCTTCCATCTGCATGGGACTAAGCCATGTCCTGAACCTTGCATGAGACTAAGATCTGTCTCCATATATGCATGAGGCCAAGCTCAGCATCCATATCTGCATAAGGCTAAGCACTGCCTTCCATCTGCATGGGACTAAGCCATGTCCTGAACCTTGCATGAGACTAAGATCTGTCTCCATATATGCATGAGGCCAAGCTCAGCATCCATATCTGCATAAGGCTAAGCACTGCCTTCATTCTGCACGTGACTAAGCCCTATTGCGAACCTTGCATGAGACTACGCTTTATTTCTACATTTGCATGACGCTAAGCCCTACCTACATATCTGCATAAGTTTAAGCCCTACCTCCATATCTCGTACATATCTGCATAAGGCTAACCCCTGCCTCCATATTTGCACAAGGCCAAGCACTGCATTCCATCTGTACAGGACTAAGCCCTATCCCGGACCTTGCATGAGACTAAGCTCTGTCTCCATATTTTCATGAGGCTAAGCCCTTCCTCCACATCTGCATAAGGTTAAGCACTGCCTTCCATATGCATGGGACAAAGCCATGTCCAGAACCTTGCATGAGACTAAGCTCTGCCTCCATATTTGCATGAGGCTAAGCTCTACATCCATATCTACATAAGGCTAAGCATTGCCTTCCATCTGCACGCGGCTAAGCCCTATCCCAAGCCTTGCATGAGGCTCAGCTCTGCCTCCAAATTTGTATAAGGCTAAGCACTGCCTTCCATCTGCACGGGACTAATCCATGTCCTGAACCTTGCATGAGACTAAGATCTGTCTCCATATATGCATGAGGCTAAGCTCAGCATTCATATCTGCATAAGGCTAAGCACTGCCTTCATTCTGCACGTGACTAAGCCCTATTGAGAACCTTGCATGAGACTAAGCTTTATATCTATATTTGCGTGACGCTAAGACATGCCTACATATTTGCATAAGTTTAAGCCCTACCTCCAAATTACGTACATATCTGCATAAGGCTAACCCCTGCCTCCATATCTGCACAAGGCCAAGCACTGCATTACATCTGGACAGGACTAAGCCCTATCCCGGACCTTGCATGAGACTAAGCTTTGTCTCCATATTTTCATGAGCCTAAGCCCTGCCTCCACATCTGCATAAGGTTAAGCATTGCCTTCCATATGCACAGGACAAAGCCATGTCCAGAACCTTGCATGAGACTAAGCTCTGTCGCCATATTTGCATGAGGCTAAGCTCTGCATCCATATCTACATAAGGCTAAGCATTGCCTTCAATCTTCACGCGGATAAGCCCTATCCCGAGCCTTGCACGAGGCTCTGCTCTGCCTCCAAATCTGTATAAGGCTAAGCAGTGCCTTCCATTTGCACGGGACTAAGCCCTGTCCAGAACCTTGCATGAGACTAAGCTCTGTCTACATATTTGCATGACGCTAAGCTATGCCTCCATATCTGCATAAGGCTAAGCAAGGCCTCCATATCTACATAAGGCTAAGCACTGCCTTCCATCTGCACAGGACTAGGCCATGTCCCGAACCTTGCATGATACTAAGCTCTGTCTCCATATTTTCATGAGCCTAAGCTCTACATCCATATCTGCATAAGGCTAAGCACTGCCTTCCATCTGCACGTGACTAAGCCCCTTTGCAAACCTTCCATGAGACTAAGCTTTATCTCTACATTTGCATGAGGCTAAGCCTTGCCTCCGTATCTACATAAGGCTAAGCACTGCCTTCCATCTGCACGTGACTAAGCCCCTTTGCAAACCTTCCATGAGACTAAGCTTTATCTCTACATTTGCATGAGGCTAAGCCTTGCCTCCGTATCTACATAAGGCTAAGCACTGCCTTCCATCTGCACGTGACTAAGCCCCTTTGCAAACCTTCCATGAGACTAAGCTTTATCTCTACATTTGCATGAGGCTAAGCCTTGCCTCCGTATCTACATAAGGCTAAGCACTGCCTTCCATCTGCACGTGACTAAGCCCCTTTGCAAACCTTCCATGAGACTAAGCTTTATCTCTACATTTGCATGAGGCTAAGCCTTGCCTCCGTATCTACATAAGGCTAAGCACTGCCTTCCATCTGCACGTGACTAAGCCCCTTTGCAAACCTTCCATGAGACTAAGCTTTATCTCTACATTTGCATGAGGCTAAGCCTTGCCTCCGTATCTACATAAGGCTAAGCACTGCCTTCCATCTGCACGTGACTAAGCCCCTTTGCAAACCTTCCATGAGACTAAGCTTTATCTCTACATTTGCATGAGGCTAAGCCTTGCCTCCGTATCTACATAAGGCTAAGCATTGCCTTCCATCCGTATGGGACTAAGCCTTGTCCCGAACCTCGCATGAGACTAAGCTTTGTCTCCATATTTCATGAGGCTAAACTCTACCTCCATATTTGCATAAGGCCGTGTATTGCCTTCCTTCTGCATGGGAATAAGCCTTGTCGCGAACCTTTCATGAGACTAAGCTCTGTCTCAATATTTTCATGAGGCAAAGCCTTACCTCCATATCTGTATAAGGCTAAGCCGTGCCTCCATATCTACATAAGTTTAAGAACTCCCTTTCATCTGCACGGGACTAAGCCCTGTCCCGAACCATGCATCAGACTAAGCTCTGTCTCCATATTTCATGAAGCTAAGCCCTGCTTCCATATCTGCATAAGGCTAAGCACTACCTTAAATCTGCACGGGACTAAGCCATGTCCGGAACATTGGATGTGACTAAGATGTGTCTCCATATTTGTATGAGGCTAAGCTCTGCATACATATATACATAAGGCTAAGCACTTCCTTCCATATGAACATGACTAAGCCCTATTGCGAACCTTGCATGAGACTAAACTCTGTCTCTATATTTGCATGAGGCTAAGATCTACATCCATATCTACATAAGGCTAAGCCTTATCCCGAACTTTGCATGAGAATAAGCTCTTTCTCCATATCTGCATAAGGCTAAGCACTGCCTTCCATCTGGACGAGACTAAGCCCTATCCCGAACCTTGCATGAGACTAAGCTCTGTCTCCATATTTGTATGAGGCTAAGCTCTGCCTCCATTTCTTCATAAGGCAATGCACTGCCTTCCATCTGGACGAGACTAAGCCCTATCCCGAACCTTGCATGAGATTAAGCTCTTTCTCCATATTTGCATGAGGCTAAGCCCTGCCTACATATCTGCATAAGGCTAAGCACTGCCTTCCATCTGCACGGGACTTAGCCATGTCTCGAACCTTGCATGTGACTAAGCCAAGTCTCGAACCTTGCATGTGACTAAACTGGGTCTCCATATTTTTATGAGCCTAAGCTCTACATCCATATCTGCATAAGGCTAAGCACTGCCTTCCATCTGCACGTGACTAAGCCTTTTTGCGAACCTTCCATGAGANCCCCTTGCATCTGCACGGGACTAAGCCCTGTCCCTAACCATGCATCAGACTAAGCTCTGTCTCCATATTTGATGAAGCTAAGCCCTGCTTCCATATCTGCATAAGGCTAAGTACTGCCTTAAATCTGCACGGGACTAAGCCATGTCCGGAACCTTAGATGTGACTAAGATGTGTCTCCATATTTGTATGAGGCTAAGCTCTGCATACATATATACATAAGGCTAAGCACTTCCTTCCATATGCACATGACTAAGCCCTATTGCGAACCTTGCATGAGACTAAGCTTTATCTCTACATTTGCATGAGGCTGAGCCCTACCCTTGTATGTACATAAGGCTAAGCACTGCCCTCTATCTCCATAGGGCTAAGCACTACCTTCCCTCTGCACCGGAGAAACCCTTGTCCCGAACCTTGCATAAGCCTAAGTTATGTCTTCATATTTTCATGAGGCTAAGCACTGCCTACATATATGCATAAGGCTAAGCCCTGCCTACATATCTGCACAAGGCCAAGCACTGCCTTCCATATGCACATGACTAAGCCCTGTCCCGGACCTTGCATGAGACTAAGCTCTTTCTCCATATTTTCATGAGGCTAAGCCCTGCTTCCATATCTGCATAAGGCTAAGCACTGCCTTCCATCTGCACGGGACTAAGCCATGTCCAGAACCTTGCATGAGACTAAACTCTGTCTCTATATTTGCATGAGGCTAAGATCTACATCCATATCTAGATAAGGCTAAGCCTTGNATAAGGCCGTGTATTGCCTTCCTTCTGCATGGGACTAAGCCTTGTCGCGAACCTTTCATGAGACTAAGCTCTGTCTCAATATTTTCATGAGGCAAAGCCTTACCTCCATATCTGTATAAGGCTAAGCCATGCCTCCATATCTACATAAGTTTAAGAACCCCCTTGCATCTGCACGGGACTAAGCCCTGTCCCTAACCATGCATCAGACTAAGCTCTGTCTCCATATTTGATGAAGCTAAGCCCTGCTTCCATATCTGCATAAGGCTAAGTACTGCCTTAAATCTGCACGGGACTAAGCCATGTCCGGAACCTTAGATGTGACTAAGATGTGTCTCCATATTTGTATGAGGCTAAGCTCTGCATACATATATACATAAGGCTAAGCACTTCCTTCCATATGCACATGACTAAGCCCTATTGCGAACCTTGCATGAGACTAAGCTTTATCTCTACATTTGCATGAGGCTGAGCCCTACCCTTGTATGTACATAAGGCTAAGCACTGCCCTCTATCTCCATAGGGCTAAGCACTACCTTCCCTCTGCACCGGAGAAACCCTTGTCCCGAACCTTGCATAAGCCTAAGTTATGTCTTCATATTTTCATGAGGCTAAGCACTGCCTACATATATGCATAAGGCTAAGCCCTGCCTACATATCTGCACAAGGCCAAGCACTGCCTTCCATATGCACATGACTAAGCCCTGTCCCGGACCTTGCATGAGACTAAGCTCTTTCTCCATATTTTCATGAGGCTAAGCCCTGCTTCCATATCTGCATAAGGCTAAGCACTGCCTTCCATCTGCACGGGACTAAGCCATGTCCAGAACCTTGCATGAGACTAAACTCTGTCTCTATATTTGCATGAGGCTAAGATCTACATCCATATCTAGATAAGGCTAAGCCTTGTTCCGAACTTTGCATGAGAATAAGCTCTTTCTCCATATCTGCATGAGGTTACACATTGCCTCTATATCTGCATAAGGCTAAGCACTGCCTTCAATCTGTATGGGACTAAGACGTGTCCCGAACCTTGCATGAGACTAAGCTCTGTCTCCATATTTGTATGAGGCTAAGCTCTGCCTCCATGTCTGCATAAGGCTAAGCACTGCCTTCCATCTGGACGAGTCTAAGCCCTGTCCCGAACCTTGCATGAGATTAAGCTCTTTCTCCATATTTGCATGAGTCTAAG
>ML437708.1:803-48300 GCA_005239525.1 Nicotiana knightiana
AAAAATTAAAAACTACCTACACCCGGTTCAATTAAAAACCCTTGGAAAAGAACCGTGGTTCAAAGAAAAACCAAGGGGGAAGCTACCTAAAACAAAAATCTTTTTTTTTTTTTGGTATTTTCTCTAGACTCACTTCCCTTAAGAAAACTGTCTAGGAGATCCATCGTCAGGAAGAGTCCATTAATCTAACACAACTAAAATAGCATAGAAAGTCACCAGACAATCTCCTCACCCCACACTTAAAATTGTGCATTGTCCCCAATGCGCACCTATGCATACAAGAGGGTAAAAAGAAACTCCCTGGTAGGCCAAAGGCCGAAGAACTAGCATCTCATGGGGTACTCAGACTTCTCCCAGGCCTGGTCCTTCATGTGGGCACCTCACATTTAGTTCCAACCATCTACTTTGTTGTTGCATCCTTCCAGTGGCTTGCGTTCCATGCTCCAAAAAAATAAAAAAAATTGACACTACAAAATAATACAATTAGAAAAATACACTAAAACAAAAGTAAAATAAAATAAAATAAAATAAAGCAGTAAAGTTGGGTTGCCTCCTAACAAGCGCTTGATTTAACGTTGCGACACGACGTGAATCGCTTTCTGCCTCCACTTCGAACTTATGAATTTCGCCCCCAATTTGGCATCAAGTTTTCGGTTATGCTCCAAGGGTGGTGGAACAAATATAATTGGCCCAAGNCATATAACATGTTAAACTATGAATTCTAGCCTCGCATCAGTGGGTTTCGAGATTCAAATCTTATAAGAAATTGTGGATGTTGGAAAAATTGGATTCTAAGGCTTATGGGCTAGGTTGAATTGAGAAATTTCAGTTATGTTGTGTTATCGGACCAATATGGGATAGGGTAACATAGGATCACCCCCGGGTATATGCATGGTAAGGTTATACGGCAGTTTGATGGTTTTTGGGAACAACTCTTGGTACGTTCAAGGACTAAAGTATGTTTAACTAGGGAAAATCTAACGACCCGACCGGTGGTTTTGAGAACTTGCACTTCTCTCAGTAGTTTACGGGCATGAGTAGCTCCGTATGATGTATTATGACTTATGTGAATCGTCGGTATTGGATTTCAGGTTATTCAGAATCGGTTTGGAAGAATGAATTTCATTGTTAAAGCTTTAAGCTGAAAGAGTTGACCAAGATTGACTTTTTGTGAATTTGACCCCCGAACGGGAGTTTTTATGGTTTCGTTAGGCGCGGATGGTGATTTTGGAATCGGGCGTATGCCCGAATTTGAATTTTGGTTGTTTCTAGAAGGTTTCAGCACAAGTTGGCAAAATTGGAAATTTGAAGGTTTGGAAAGTTCACAAGTTTGAGCGGAAGTTGACTTTGAGGATATCAGATTCGGATTGTGGCTCCGGGAGTTGGTATGGCTTCGTCATGTCATTTAGGACTTGTGTGCAAAATTTGGGTTCATTCTGGATTGGTTTGCGATGTTTCGGCACGAGTTGTAGCAGTTGAAAAGTTCAAAGTTCATCAAGTTTGATTTGAGGTGCGATTCGTCGTTTCGATGTTGTTATGTGTGTTTTGAGGTCTCAATTAGGTCTGTGTTATGTTATGGGACTTGTTGGTATGTTTGGACGGGGTCCCGAGTGGCTCGGGTGAGTTTCAGACGAGGTTCGGATCATTTTCATTTCATACCTGGAGATGGATCTTCTCCATGGGGCTGGATTGGCCTTATTTAGCTTTGTAAGCTCTATTCTTAGAAGCTCATGATTTGTACTACCAGTCCTTGGGAAATGTGTAAAATTCGGTAAATTACTATCGTTTATTTGTCTTCTTAATATCATTGGAATTAGATAGTTACTAGTTGGCTTACCTAGCAGATTGAGTTAGGTTCCATCACGACTAGTGGATTTGGGGTCGTGACATGCATAAAGCATGATCCACATTATACTCCACTCGTGTCAATTATCAACATAGCGGCACTTGATGAGTGTCCGCGCTCTTTCAAAATTACCCTTTTAAATCGAAAAGGCTTATTTGCGGCAGACTAGTCGATCAGCGGTGCTGTCGACAGTCCCCTGCCTTTCCCTCTCAAGTTGTCCACTTGAGAGTCCCAGTCTAGACCATTCTAAAAACCTTACTCCAATGTCAAATGTACATGTATCATGTTAAACCTAGTAGAACGTAGTTAACGTAATAGCCTGCTAAGATAAGCCTTGTTCAAAGTTCGATGGGATTTCCATAATCCCAATGGACACCATCATGTTATGTGCATTACTTGGAGAAAATATGCCAATATATTGATCATTATCATGTAAGTGGTCGAATCTGGAGGGGGAAAGGGCTAACCTTAGTTGTTTGCAGAAAATGAAGCACGAAATCCCTAGGTTCGGCATGGTCCATCTTTGCTTGATATCCAACCAAATAGGCATTGATTGAAGCCGCTACCATGTTCTGGGATGAGAAAAGAGCGGTCTTCCGATTTGGTGACATAGAAATGACTCCTCTCTTAGAAGAAATAGAAGGCTTTGCTAAGCTTCCATGGGATAGTCTGGGGTTTCTAGTACCAGAGAATCGCACCCCTCGCAATTTTCTAAAGATGTTGGGCTTTAAAAAAATGAAGAATTGCTCTTCTTAAAGAAATCCTACATCCCTTTTGGGTTTCTTTATGAGCATTATGGACATAGTAAGTCGTATCGTCTTCATCATGAGGAACTCTCCATTACTTCCCTAGGTTGGACGCACCGCTGAGTTTATGTGTTCATCATCTGCTTCTTGGGTTTGTTGATATTTCCAATGAAAGGGGGAAGGATCCACACTCGTTTAGCCATGGTTGCAAGTACTTTAATAGAAGACATCGAGGGGAAAACCTACACCACCATCCCCATGATCCTAGCTGAACTGTACCGTGCTCTAGATCGGTGCAAGCAGGGATTCGGACATTTTGAAGGTTGTAATCTGTTACTGCAAGCCTGGCTATTGGAACACTTTCAATACCCTTACTAACTTAGTTACTTTTTTCTTTTTCTTTCTTTTGATTATTCCCATTCTCCAAGGTTGGTTCGTGCATACTGGCATCGTCAACATATCACACTAGATCCAGAGGTCCTCCACCTCCTCCTCCACCAAGTGATCCTAAAGGCAAGAACAAAGGGAAGGGGAAAATGGATGATCTGAGTGGTATTAGAAAGGATAACTCTACCATGGCAGAGAATGTCGAAACTTTGGATGGCCGAAGCACTCCGGAACAGAATGAACTGGTCTCGTCTAGAACAGAAAATCTTGGAGTTACAAGGAGAACTTGAGCAGGTCCAAAACTTGGAAAACCTCTCTCTCACCCTCAATGTCCCTGATATTAACCAACAAAATCCAACTACCCAGAACCAAATGCCACCGCAAAACACGCAAAACCAAAACTCGCCACCAAACCCTCCTGCACCACACCAGTACCCCACACCTCCTCAACACCTTAATCGTCCCCCAGTACCAACTCCTCAACAACACCATCACCATCCAACCCAATACCCACAGACTATCACTTATCACACTCCCCAGAACGTACCACAACCTACTCCTGATCCCCAAAACTCAACAAATGACCACCCTCATGCCTAGATTCTCGCAGTCCATCAAAGCAATCCAATATATGTGGAAACCTTATCCCACACCCTGAAACAAACCCTATACATACCTGAATCGACCGAGAAAGACCTACTTTTTAAGAATATGGCGGAGGAACTCAAGAAGCTCACTGGCAGAGTTCGGAATGTTGAAGGTGGTAACGGAATTGAAGGTTTAAACTATGAAGACTTGTGCATTCAGCCAGATGTGGAATTGCCGGAGGGTTACAAACCTCCCAAATTTGAAATGTTCCATGGAACTAGTGATCTGAAAGTGCATCTGAGGACATATTATGACAAGCTTGTAGGAGTGGGAAAAAATGAACAAATACGCATGAAACTGTTCATGCGAAGCCTTACAAGAGATGTGTTGTCTTGGTATATCAGCCATAACCCGAAGAAGTGGGTTAGTTGGGTAATCATGGCATCAAATTTCATGGACAGATTTAGGTTCAACACAGAAAATGCACCAGATGTTTTCTACATTCAAAACCTCAAAAAGAAACCAACGAAAACCGTCCACGAGTATGCCACTCGATGGAGATCTGAGGCTGCGAAAGTAAGGCCAACACTCGAAGAAGAACAAATGAACAAGTTCTTCGTCAGATCTCAAGACCCGCAATATTATGAAAGGTTGATGGTTATTGAGAACCACAAATTCTCTGATATCATCAAGCTAGGATAAAGAATAGAAGAAGGGATTAAGAGTGGGATTGTGACAAATTTCGAGCCACTGCAGGCCACAAATAAAGCCTTTCAATCAGGAGGTATTTCGAAGAATAATGAAGTAGGTGTCATAATGGTAGCCCAGGGTCCTAAGTCTCCTCTCACATACCAAACACCTTCACCCACATATCAACCTTCACCCCCCAGATACCACCTACAACGCCTATAACACTCAACCTGCGTATTACCATTCACCTCCACCCGCTCGCCAAAACTACCAAAAACTACGACCAAACTTCGACAGTAGACCATATAGACAATACACCCTAATTGCTGAGCCCATAGATAAACTATACGAGAGACTGAAGGTTGCTGATTATTTCACTCCCATCCCTGTCATTGATATGGAGAATTCTTCTCAGTGGATTAACCCCAACAAGACATGGGTCTATCATTCATGCATGAAGGGTCATAAAATTGATGAGTGTCGCACAATGAAAGACAATATTCAGACATTGATCTACAACAAGGTCATACATGCAAAGGAAACTGCACCAAATGTGCGTAACAATCCTCTCCCGGATCACAGAGGTGAGGGAGTAAATGTAATAGAGACTGACAAAGAATAAGACCCGGAAGGATCAATCGGACTCATTCGAGAGGGGGATTATCCTAAGACGTCTCCGGTCACCCTCACACCAGTTGAGATACAAACCCAAGCACCGTTTGAGGTCGAAGTAACTGCACCCTTCACTGTCATGGTAGCTCCCATACCATCCTACAAGTCTGATGCCATCCCATGGGATTATGTTGCGGAATCCAGGAGAAAAGGAAAAGCAAAGATGGAAGAGACAGGTGTGGCACAAGGCATGACTAGAACTGGCAGAGTTTATACACCTGAAAACTTGAGAGGAACAAGCAAGGAAGCTGCAGCTAAGCCGCCTATTATCGAGATGGGTACTGATGACCTTTGGAGAAAATTACAAGCAAGAGAATACTCTATTATCGATCATCTAAACAAAACTCCCGCTCAGATATCCATCTTGTCACTGCTGCAAAACTCCGACACACACATGAATGCCTTGATGAAAGTGCTGAGTGAAGCATATGTACCCACCAAATCACTAGTGAAACTACTTTTCATATTTATTATTATTCTCTATATTTTTTCTTTACAACATTATTATTACTATCCCAATGAACCTGCAATTGTGACATGTAAATGAGACAATGCAACATAAGGATAGTGATTCGGAGGATCTGGAAGATGATATAATACCTGAGGAAATTGTCAAAGAAGTGGAAAATTTTGAAAACAAACCAAAGTCTAACTTGGACAAAACTGAAACAGTTAACTTAGGGGATTCCGAAACGATCAAGGAAACACGCATAAGCATTCATATATCACCGTCAGAGAAAGAAGAGTACGTCAGATTCCTAAGAAAATATGAAGATATCTTTGCATGGTCCTGCGACGATATTATTGGTTTGAGCACATCCATAGTGGCTCACAAGCTACCCACTAATCCTACGTGCCCACCGATAAAGCAGAAGCTCAGAAAATTCAAGTCGGATATAAGTTTAAAGATAAAAGAGGAGGTCACCAAGCAAATCAAAGCCAAGGTTCTTAGAGTGGTCAAATACCTGACTGGGTTGGCCAACATTATGCCAGTTCCGAAGAAATAAGGGAAAGTTAGAGTATGTGTTGACTACCGAGATCTAACAGAGCGAGTCCCAAAGATGACTTCTCGTTGCCCAAAATACACATATTTATTGACAATTGTTCCAAGCATGAACTCCAATCCTTTGTGGATTGCTTCGCAGGGTACCGTCAGATCTGGGTTAATGAAGGGGATGCTGAAAAGACAGTCTTTATCACACCGTGGGGAATATACTGTTACAAAAAGATGTCGTTTGGTTTGAAGAACGCTGGAGCCACCTACATGAGATCCATGACCGCAATTTTCCATGACATGATACACAAGGAGATGATGTGTACGTGGATGACGTTATCATCAAATCTAAAAGGAGTGTGGATCACATAGCAGATCTGAGGAAATTCTTTGATCGGCTTCGCAGGTACAATCTGAAGCTGAATCTTGAAAAATGTGCTTTCAGAGTCCCCGCTGGAAAATTATTAGGACTCATCGTCAGTCGCAGAGGGATTGAGTTAGACCCGTCAAAAAACAAAGCAATCCAAGACTTTCCACCTCCGAAGAATAAGAAAGATGTGATGAGCTTTTTAGGGTGTCTCAATTACATCAGCTACTTCATAGCACAATCAACCGTGATATGTGAGCCCATCTTCAGGATGCTAAGGAAAGATGCCGGAATAGGCTGGACTGAAGAATGCCAGAAATCCTTTGACAAAATCAAAGAGTATTTATCTAAACCGCCCGTTCTAGTCCTACCAGAACCAGGAAGACCCATGTTGCTTTAGTTGTCCGTACTGGATGGAGCTTTGGTTGCGTTCTGGGACAACATGATGAGACTGGGAGAAAGGAGCAAGTAATATAATATCTGAGCAAGAAATTCACACCTTACGAATCCCAGTATTCTTTGCTAGAACGCACTTGATGTGCTTTGACATGGATAGCTCAGAAGTTGAGGCATTATTTCTGTGCATACACTACATATCCCATATCAAGGATGGATCTGCTAAAATACATCTTTCAGAAACCCATGCCTACGGGTAAGTTACCAAAATGGAAAATCTTGTTGAGTAAGTTCGACATCGTCCATGTAACTCAGAAGGCGGTCAAAGGGCAAGCATTGGTGGATCATCTGGTAGAGAATCCCGTAGAAGGGGAATACGAACCATTGAAAACGTATTTTTCCGATGAGGAGGTGTCATTTGTGGGAGAAGAAATCACCGAGGCATACGATGGTTGGAAAAATATTCTTCTTCGGAACAACAAACTTCAAAGGAGTGGGTATCGGAGCTGTCTTGGTATCAGAAACTGGCCAACACTATCCGGTATCTGCAAAACTCAGGTTTCCATGCCCCAACAATATAGCACAGTATGAGACCTGCATCTTGGGACTCCGGTTGGCCATTGACATGAATGTCCAGGAGCTGCTGGTAATCGGAGATTCAGATCTTTTGGTGCACCAAGTTCTAGGAGAATGGGCCACAAAAAACACCAAAATATTTCCATATTTTCACTGTGTACAAGAATTGATCAAGAGATTCACAAAGATAGAATTCAAACATGTTCCGAGAATTCAGAATGAGTTGGAAAATGCATTGGCCACTTTATCTTCAACGATACAACATGCAGACAAGAATTTCATCGATCCCATCCCAATAGGAATTCATAAGCAGCCAACTTATTATGCTCATGCTGAAGAAGAGAGTGATGGAAATAGGTGGTTCCATGACGTCAAGGAGTATTTGGAAAAGGGAGAATATCCAGAGCACGCTACCCATACTCCAAAGTGCACACTTCGAAAGTTAGACAACCATTTCTTTTAAAGTGGAGGAACTATCTATAGAAGGACTCCAGACCTGGGATTATTACGGTGTGTCGACGCCAAGGAGGCATCCAGATTGCTCGAGGAAATGCATGCCAGAACCTGCGGAACGCACATGAATGGGTTCACCTTAGCCAAAAAGATACTAAGAGCAGGGTATTTCTCGATGACTAGGGAAACAGACTGCATAGTATGTTCAAAAGTACCACCAATGCCAGATACATGATGACATGATACGAGTACCACCCAATGAACTCAATGCAACAAGTTCGTCATGGCCTTTCTCGGCTTGGGGAATGGATTTCATTGGCCCGATCGAACCCTCTGCTTCAAATGGGCATAGATTCATTCTATCTGCCATAGACTACTTCACAAAATGGGTTGAAGTCGCATCTTACAAAGTTATGACTAAGAAGGTCGTAGAAGATTTTGTTCGGGACCCCGTTATTTATCGGTTCGGAGTACCAGAGTCAATCATCACTGATAACACCGCCAATCTCAATAGTGATATGATGAAGGCCATGTGTGAAACTTTCAAGATCAGGCATAAGAACTCCCCAACATACAGGCTGCAAATGAACAGAGTCATAGAAGCCGCCAACAAGAACATAAAGAGGATATTGAGGAAATTGGTAGATAATAACAAACAATGGAACGAGAAGCTTCCATTTTTCTCTGCTCAGGTATCGTACCACAGTTCGCACATCAACTGGGGCAACTCCCTACCTATTGGTTTATGGTACTGAAGTGGTTATTCCTGCCGAAGTAGAAATCCCTTCTTTAAGAATTATACAAGAAGTTGAGCTCAACAATGCAGAATGGATACAGGCCGCTACTAACAACTAGCTCTCATTGATGGGAAAATAATGAATACAGTATGTCACGGTCAACTCTACCAGAACAGGACGGCAAGAGCTTTCAACAAAAAGGTCAGACCAAGGCAATTCACACCTAGGAAATTGGTGCTAAATCGAATCTTCCCACATCAAAATGAAGCCACGAGGGAGTTTTCACCCAATTGGCAGGGTCCCTGCATGGTTCACTGGGTACTAACAGGAGGAACACTTATACTTGCAGAAATGGAGGGAGAGATTTGGCCAAAACCTATCAACTCAGAATCAGTAAAGAGATACTATGTTTAGGATTGTTTTCATTTCTTCATTTGATGTAACTGAACTATGCTTGACCTGATTCTCGTTTAAGAGGGGATACGTAAGCAGCCCTGTAGGTTCGGTCACATCTTAATAAAATTTGCATTTTCCCGTGATCAAAAATTGGGTCAAGATAGTAAGTTCAATCGACTTCGTCATGTGTGGAACAACCAAAAAGTATTGTCAGAAGTAATCATTTAAACTGGGGCAAAATTTTGAGGACCCTCAAAATTCTAAAGCAAGGAGGTTTCAATGTCTCTAAATGTGTCACAGTTACCGATTCATGTAAATTATTTGATCTTACGTACTATAATATGTTTCAAACAACTATATCCTTGCAAATAATCTGTCAAATGCATACATTTTTTTCGAAAACTTTGTTTCTATGACAGCCAAAGGTTACCCAGGGTAACTCAAGACAAGAAGGCAAAGCAAGGAGTCAAGAGCACGAACCAACCTTTCCCCCCGCAAAACTCATAATTTTTCTTTGAATGCAGGCACGATAAAACAACAATATTCGCGAATACATACGCACAACAAACCACTACCTTCATGACGACGAGTTGCCAAATGCAAACACATCCAGCTAAGAAATACTTCACTCTCTCATAGTCACTCATCGTTTTTCTTGCATAAGGCTAAGCACTACCTTTTGTTTGCACGAGACTAAGCCATGTCTCCCTTCCCCTGCATGAGACTAAGCCCAATCTCCACTTCTTGCATGAGGCTAAGCATTGCCTCTGTAATTGCATAAGGCTAAGCACTGCCTTTCCTTACATGAGACTAAGTGTTTTCTCTATTCCCTGCATGAGGCTAAGCATTGCCTCTGTAATTGCATAAGGCTAAGCACTGCCTTTCCTTACATGAGACTAAGTGTTTTCTCTATTCCCTGCATGAGGCTAAGCATTGCCTCTGTAATTGCATAAGGCTAAGCACTGCCTTTCCTTACATGAGACTAAGTGTTTTCTCTATTCCCTGCATGAGGCTAAGCATTGCCTCTGTAATTGCATAAGGCTAAGCACTGCCTTTCCTTACATGAGACTAAGTGTTTTCTCTATTCCCTGCATGAGGCTAAGCATTGACTCCATAATCTCATAAGGATAAGCATTGTCTTTCCTTGCATGAGACTAAGCATTATCTCCACTTCTTGCATGAGGCTAAGCATTGCCTCAGAAATTGCACAAGTCTAAGAATTGCCTTTTTTTTGCATGAGACTAAGCACTGTCTCCATTCTTTGCATGAGGCTAAGCACTGCCTCCCTGCTACATAAGGCTAAGCATTGCCTCCGAAATTGCACAAGGCTAAGCATTGCTTTTTCTTTGCACGAGACTAAGCCATGTCTCCATTATTTGCATAAGGCTAAGCACTGTCTCCCTACTACATAAGGCTAAGCAATGCCTTTCCTTGCATGAGACTAAGCATTGTCTCCCTTCTTCGCATTGGGCTAAGCACTACCCTCATCTCACACAATACCAAGCCTTGTATTGTCTCATTCTCGCATATGACTAAGCATCACATGTTTCTTTTATCAAACGATCGATGCCGCCATATCTTTGCATTGCATAGGTTAAAACATCGCCACATTGTCCAAAGGCGTCATAGTCCAAAGTCACCATCCTCATAGCTTGAAGACACCATCCCATGGCCTGAGGATCCCTCGATACTGCACATCATTATGCAAAGGCGTCATAGTCCAGAGGCACCATCCTCATGACCCGAGGACACCATTTCATGGCCTGCGAATAACTTATCATACGCTTCATGGCCCAGCGCGTCATAGTCTAAGGACATCATCCTCACCGTCCAAAGACAACCTTCATGGTCCAAAGGGAATCTGAATCATGTTTAAATTTTCTCAATAACCTATATATGTTCGTGTGCACCATATTTTGGGTTTTGCAGGTAACTCAGGAGGTAACTATTCTGCAAACCGGATCAATCTTCGCTCTGGTTTCCATTCACAATGTTCATATCCTTTGACTACCTCAAACATAACTGACATTGCCTACCTTTTACTCTATGACCGTTCAGATATTTGCCTTGTGATACACCCGTAACGTTCATTTCGCATTCATGACTCCGCTTACGATACTATCCTACCCAAAAAGATCCTTTTCAAAACATACAATCACTCTTATAACAACTCCATCAGTTTCGTTCTCCGTTGGATCCAGGACTACACACGGCCTGATTCTCCTAACACCAGGGATATGTAGCCAACTCAAGAACCAGGGTACGACCCCCATTTTATAAATCGCATCATTCCTACTCAATTCGACAAAAATTGGTCATTATTTTCTTTACCCGACAACTCTTTCATCATTCCCGGGTAAAAGGGGCAGTTGTTGATACCCAATTTTGGCTTCATATTTTTTTAAGTAATGTATATATTTTTTTTTAAAAATATCAATTTGCATCATTACTTAATTTACAGGATTTATACAAGCTTTTTTCATAATTTTCCATAATTTTAGAACTTTAAAATGAATTTTCTTGCAATTAAATTATTTAAATATTTATAAATTGTCCTTGAAATTATTTTGTGACTATGTAATTACCCAAAATTATTATTTTCATCCATATATATATTTTATAATAGTTTACTTTATTTTATATAATTTCACTTATTGTACTTTTATGCCAAATACGTAATTTTGCAATAATAGCCTATTTTTTATAATTTATTGCATTTGTCATTTTATTCAAGGTCAAAATAAGTTTTTATATTTTTTTAATCTTCTATTGTTGTTTTAAAGTATTAAGTTTCATAAATAGAATTTTTTAATATTCTATTTAATTATTTCCCTAATTCCTTGTATTTTTAAAACATAGCCCAAGTTGGGTCAATTTTCGGATCATATCAATGGTCCAAACACCCTAAACCCCTGGCCCAATTCACAAAGCCCAAACCAGACAAGCCCTCTAATTCTAACCAGGTCGGGACCCGTCTCCATGACCCGCCCATAAACCATCTCCCTCTTTTAATTACCCAACCTCAAACCCTAATCCATATTTCCCTTCAGCAGCTGCCTCTATACTCTCTCAAACACTCCCTCCTTCAGTAACCCTAGTCGCCTTCCTCAATCTTCTCCGAATCCGATCAAATTATGTATTCCTTCTGTGATTTTCTTATCTTTTACGCGTTACCTCATTGTTACTTACATGATTATGGTATTACATAGTACTTGCCCCATTTTTGGCAAGTACCAATCTTCCAAATCAAGCACAATCATCACTAGCTCCTTAAGATTCCGACGATTTTTCATCTATATAAATTCATGGCGAGATTTTATAGGTCCGATTCAGTGAGATTTTTAACTATTTTTGGTTCTCCATCATGAACCAGGGTTTACCTAATTTTTCTCCTAATCCGATTCTAGATTGATTCTGCATGCTATTATTTCCTTTATTATGTTTTATTTTACAATGTTTCCTTGTTTGTTTGTTCAATTTCTATTACTATATAAACCTCTCCCCAATTGCCCTTTTGGACGGACTTTAATCATCGGACTTACTAAAATTCAAAGTTATTGCTCTATTATTCTCTCATTCTTCTGTTATGAACCTTGGGTCTTGGCCGGCTGAAAGCCAAGGCCACCGGAATTCGATTCTCGGGCCTCTCTCAGTGTGAGCATTTCCCGGGGTTCATCTGATACCCTTGGGAACTCTGACACACTGGGAATTTAAGGTTTCTGTTATTCTCTCTTTGCTACTGACAAGTGAGCTGCTGCTGGCATTTAATCTTCTGCCTTATTTGCTCTTTAGTTCTTGAAACTGGTAAGTGCTGAGACTCTTGTAAGTTCATTCTCTTTTTCTTGTATTCATGATTTGTATGCTCATGGCATTTAGGCTTTCGTGAATCAATATTACTACTGTTTGCTTATGTTTATATTCTTTTTTGCTTTAGAATTATCCTATACCCCATATGTTTTGCTAGTACCTGAACCTGTTTGAATTCTGGGTTTCGATGCATGCCCATTTATGTGTGCCACTTTAAATGTTTCATGATTACCTTAAGCATGTCTTGCTATTCTGACCACCCATTGTTTGTCACGAATCCCTTCTCATGCCTTACCTGTATTTCTTATACTGGAACTCTTAGGAGATTATCTCCTGTCTAGAATTGGTTTGGGTAAAACTTCTTTCCGATGAATCCTTCATGTATGGTCTACTAAATGCTTACGTGAACCTTATGTGTAAATAAATATCTCAATGTTTAGCAAAACACATGGCTCTGTTGATGAGAACTATAATGTTGTGCACTCTTTAATATTGCCCTAAACTTCTAGTTAAATTTCACTATACTTAGCTTTTACTATGCCTAGTCAATTGGCATAAGTTCTGAAATCTTCCTGCTCTACTCAACTTTAAGTTGATATGTCTTTCTGTCACGATGTCTTTGAACTTGGTAACCTTTGTGTTATAATCAACATGATTAGGATTCTCACTGGCTGTTACAAATCATGTCCATTTGTCTGTTTACTACTTGATGCCCTCTGATTATAACTCTATCAGACCTCCATGACTTAGAACCTTAGTTTCAGGATAATTTTGGTTTAATGCTTCGCTTTAAACTCATTCTGGAAGGTCTAGCATATTCACCTTATATGTGTCTGGCATGCTCATTATATTACTCTAAGTAGCATGGCCCCCAACTCTTTAATGTTATGTTTGTCCCCTTCATGCCATCACCTGTTGAATGATTGAACCTATGTTGATAATTTGTCATGTCAAATTCACCATTTTTGAAGTTATCCCTATTGATTCTCCTAATTTCCATGCTCGTTGTTTAGTCAATCTTGTCACTCTTGCTCCTGAAATACCAATATGTTTCATGTGAATCCTGCTAATTGTTATACAATCCCGTCTCTATGAGGTATTATCTCAAGGCTGTTTAATTGATTTCATATGTGGTTCGTTAATTTATTTGGCCGAAGTGGTCAATCTGTAATTGTCTGACCTGGTATGAATTCATGTGTGGCCTTGGCTGTACAAATGGGCTTGTTCTCCTATTTGAGAGGCGCTTGGATCTGTGCCTGCTATTCGTGTGAAGTGAGCTTGTTGAAGGCCCAAGCAGTACTGGGTTATTTTTATTTTTTGGGCCTGCTCTTGGGCTTGTAGTTTTCCGTGTGTAATATTTATATCTATGTTTATTAATTGGGCCTGTAATAATTTGTAATAACAAATAATTGCGGTGTTAGTGAAATTGGGAAAACGGGTATATTCTAATGCTTGCATAAAGGGTACCAAATATGCCTATAGGATCTACTTGATCTTGTTTGTTATTTTATTCAATATGATTTATACACTAGTAGAAACCATGTCTATAGGGAATCACACACTCACTCAACTTGTTTTACTATCAGAAGCCTGAGTTTACTTGTTCCCATGTCTACTGCTATGCGCTATTAGATAGCATGCCTATAAGAATCAAATGTCAATAATTATTGGCTCAATTTGTGCAACTACAGTGTACTTACTAGATAAAATGCTTATAAGATTATATTAAATTGTGCTATGCTAATCCTTATTTAGATATCATGTCTATATGACTTTAATTGATTAATTAATCGATTGATTCTGTTGTCTTACTATTCCGCCCACCTAGATAACATGCCAATAGGAATAAGCGATAAATCTGCCAATTATTAGAACCTAGCTATAAATATTGCTACTTGCTTATGAAGCATGCCAATAGGATCAAACGAGAGTAATTCTGAGGGGTTTTTTCAATGGTTATCACTGCCCCCTTGCGCAAATCACTTAGGGATCATGTTTATAGGTTTTATAATTGTAATATGTAATCTTGATAATTCGAATAGTAGCACTGCCTGAGACTTTCTTAAACTGTGTGGTCACTTAGAAACCATGTTTATAGTTTAATACAACACCTCGAATATGAAACTGCCTATACATAATTTGAAATCTGCTCGTGTGCATTTGTTGTGGAGGCTAACTTGGGCCTTAATTTTTTTTATGTGAAGTCCCATCTGTTTTGAATGTCGTTTAGTTTTATCATTTTTTGAGCAACCTAAGTGAAGTCTAGAACCACCCAAACAGTAGGTCCAAAGCCTTTTGGATCATAGGCATGGGACAGGTAGCGCACACATAGTGTACGACTTAGAATTGAACTAGAACGCTTTAGGTCAAGAACTTCAACATAGTAATCAGGTAGCAGGAGATGAAAGTTTGTGCTCACTGAATAATATGAGAAAATCCTCTCTAGAAGGATTTGCGAAGTATTGTTTATGTTTCACGGGGTGATCCTTTAGGCTAAAAAACATAGGATCCCCCCCCCCCCCCCTTTATATATTTGCTATTATACCTAAGTAGTTGTATACTTATAGTCGCACTAAGATTTGTACCAATTCTTTTGTGTTATAATTCTTCGACCTTTATAATCTCTTCCATTTAATTGATCATCTAGCCTGATTACATAATACACATAGTCTTAAGTTCGGCCGGGACCCACAGTTGTGCATCTCGAAGAGTGTCTAACACCTTCTCTTTGAGGTAATTTGAGAACTTACCCGATCTTTGGTGGCGTAGACTAGTTAAGACAGAGTTATTTGCAAACAGGTTCCCTAACGCACCTTAATAATCGTTAGGTGACGACTCTTCTCTTTTAACACCCTACCCTCCCGTTTAAAAGAGTTGTCACATGTCGAAACTCGATTTCGCGAGAAAAAGGGGCGTGACAGTCGTTTTGAGAATTAATATTCCGTTCAGAAACTTAAGGTCCCAAGCAACTTCGTAATATGTATTATGACTTGCGTGTGCGGTCGAGTTTGGTCCTGGAAGGTTCAGAATTAAATTGGAAGAATAATCCTTATTTTTGAAGCTTAAATGAAAAGAGTTGACCGGAGTTTGAACTTAGAGCAAACGACTCTGGAATGAGATTTTGATGATGTCAATAGCTTTGTATGGTGATTTCGTACTAAGGCGTATGTCCAGATTTGGATTTGGAAGTCTGTAGGACAATTTGACGCATTTTGGCGAAAGTTGGAAAATGGAAGATTTTTAGAAAGTTTGACCGGGAGCTGACTTTATTGATATCAGGGTCGAAATTCAACTTTGGAAATTGGAACAACTCCATTATGTCATTTAGGACTCGTATGCAAAATTTGGGATCATTCCGGATTGATTTGATAGGTTTCGGCATCGAATGTAGAATTTGGAATTCGTTAGTTTTCATTAAGCTTGGATTGGGGTGCGATTCATGTTTTAGTATTGTTTAATGTAATTTGAGGCATCGACTAAGTTCTTGTCATGTTATGAGACTTGTTAGTATATTTGGTTGGGATCCCATGGGGCTCAGATGAGTTTTGGAAGAGTTTTGTGTTTTGAACATAAGCATGTAATGGTCCCAAGGTCCATTTTTAGTTCTAGAGATCGAAATTCGATTTCTAGACTTTCAGGAATTTGATAATGAATTATAGGACTGATTTGGAATGTTTGGTCTAATTTTATCAAGTCGTGATTGAGTTTTTAGCGTGAAACATGAGTTAATTGTTTAACGAGTGAAATTAGCATCAGATTGAGCAAATGAGCTCCGAATTGAGTTTCGATTGAACGACTAGGTTCGTATAATTATTTGTGACTCATAGGAACAAGAATCGTCGAATTCCGAGTTTGTATGATGGAGTTAGAGCCTTTTTGTAAAAACAATATACTACTAGTGCAAGCAAGTTCTGGTGTGGACTTTTAGTGACAGAAAATGGACTTTTAGTGACGGGAAATGGACTTTAAGTGACGGGAAATGGGTTTTTATTGAGCAGTTTCGTGTTTTAGCTCATTTCAACATTTTTGGAATTAGGGAACTCGGATTTGGGCGATTTTTGAGAGGATTTTCACCAAATGGATTGGGGTAAGTGTCTCCTACTCAATTTTCGTTATATTTCATGATTCCATGATTATTTTCATCTTTTATTAGTGAATCAATTGGAAGAAAATGGGATTTTTGTAAAATCTTTCAGAAAAAAAAATTTAAGATTTGGAGGTCGAGTTGTTATCGGAATTTGATAAAATTGGCATGGTTGAACTCGTATCGAAATGGGTGTTCAGATTTCATGAAAATTTTGTCGAGTTCCGAGAGGAGGTGCCCGTGTAGACTTTTTGAATATGAAATTTTGAAGTCGACATTATATTATCCGAAATTATTTTCGATGATTTTGATGAAGTTATACAATTAATTTGGATAGATTTGAGATGTCCGAAGGTCAATTCAAGTAAGAAGGAAATTTTGAAATATCGGCCTAACTTCAAAAAAAAAGTGTAAGTATTTTGTCTAACCTTGTGTGGAGGAATTTTCCCTTAGGCATTCAATCTTATGTGGAATTGTGTGATTAAAAATCATGTACGGGAAGTGACGAGTACGTATTGGTTTATATGTGCAAATTATATCGGTTAAAATTCGTAGACACCCTTATGTATTAAACTGAAAAATTGTTGGAACTTATTAAATCCCTTATTCGTCATGCCTCATTCCTTTTATGCCAAGGTTGTTTTTATATGATACTTCAGTGTGATTTTCACTTGACCTTTATGTGAACTCTGTGTTTGTTTGAGATGCCATTTTTATGGAAAATACTTTCATTATTGATTTTATTTACATATAATTTAAATGGGAAATTTATTTAGTAAGATGAATAAATCTATTTATTTTTTAAAGTTGTGATTTAAAAGGGGTGTTGTTCCTTGACGAATTACCTTTCAGTTCATGTTGTTGAAAACTTGGTATTGAATTATAAAGGTCGTGAATCATATTCAGGCAAAGTGCCAAATTGTGAAATATTATTCGGTTGAGTTGTTCACTCCCGTATATTTTTGTTAAGATGTTTTGCACATTATGGCCGAGTCGTAGGCTCCTTATTGTGGAAAATAATATTATTGTTGATTTATGTGGCAAGTCGTAATATTTGAGCACTTGAGGTGCAAATTGTGAAATTTTGTGATATTTGAGCACTTGTAGTGCCCCTGTTGATGCATATTTACTTTTGGGACTACGAGGCGGTACCTCGGGGGATCCCTTGCTGAGCATTTACTTTTGGGACTACGAGGCAGTACCTCGGGAGATCTCCTGTTGAGCATTTACTTTTGGGACGACGAGGCGGTACCTCGGAAGATCCCATGTTGAGAATTTACTTTTGGGACTACGAGACGGTATCTCGGGAGTGCCCTTTGTTGATATTTTCTATGGATGCACTTGCCTTTGGTTATTTTTTTTTCTTCGTGATATGCAAATTCTCGTCTTCTTCCGTGATGTACCAGTTGACTTTATTATTTTGTGTTTTTTGCTCCTTGTTGTATTGTGTTGGCTTTGGCTTTTTAGTACGAGACTCTGAGATTTATATTTCTGGTTTTTACTGTTTTTCGATGACTGAGTTGTTTTAAATAAAAGAAGTTACTATTATGTTTTAAATTAATAAGGTTTACATCCAAATCAGTAGATTATTTGATGTTTTAATTTAAGTTCAATGTCATTTTCTTCACTCAAACTATTTCTAAAGTAAATTGATCGTGTAGATTTTTATATATTGATACTTTTGGCACGTGAGTTGTCCATGTAGTTTTGATATAAATATGGTCACGAGGTACCATGGAAATATGAAAGCGGGCTGAGACCGGTATTATTTATGATTATAAATGAGGTGTCACAACATGGCTTTTATTTGAAAGAATTATATTCAAAGTATTGTTTGAAAGGATTATATTCGAACAATATTTATTTGAAAGAATTATATTTGAAATATATTTATTTGAAGGAAGTATATTCGAAATATATTTATTGGAACAGATTATATTCTAAAGATTTTTATTTAAAAACTTATAGATGAAAGATGTATATTTTGTAGGACTGTTTATTTGGTTGTACTTGTGTTCATTATTGTTTGAACAATATTTATGGTGTTCTTGTTGTCTTGATGTTTAAAACACTGGTTGATTATTATTGTTATCACTGATATTAGCTTCCTATTATTTATTATGCTATATTGCACAGGTTATTAGACTAGTGAGTGTCTTGACTGTACCTCGTCACTACTCCACCGAGGTTAGTCTTGATACTTACTGGGTACCGACAGTGGTGTGCTCATACTACACTTCTCCACATTTTTGTATAGAGCCAGTATTCGAGATATCGGACTCGGACAGAGTTAGAGTGCGATCGCAAGGATTCAAGGTAGAGCTGCTTGGTCGTCATAGTCCCTTGGAGTATTTCCATTTTATCATACTGTCAATTATTATTCGACCAGTATTGTATATTTGATTTCCTTGAGATCATTTCATATATTCAATTAGAGTTCGTGACTCAGTATTACCAGTCTTGGGAGGTTGTGTCATTATTTCAACTGTTGGTTTTGATTATCTTTTTTTTTAAATGGCTTGAATTATTATTATGATCGGCTCACTTAGTCTTAGAGACTAAGTGCCATCACGACGCCTGTGGTGGGATTTTGGGTCGTGACAGTTAGACTCCTCCTGCCATGTCCTTGCTCATCCTTTGTTTCCCCAAATACTGCCTCAAAGCATAATCCATCTTTGTGGAACCTGATCTGACCAATTTCCACCAACTCTAAGCCTCCTTGAAGACCATCTTTCTCGAGCCATCAACATTAGAAACACCGATTCGATCCCGAAACCGCTACACACCACTATCTCTGACAACCGCTTCTCATGCACCATTTCGCAGCACCCTGCCCGTAGGCAAATCAAAGAGGCCATAACACCAGCGAACCTTAATACATTCGAATAAGGACAACAATACCATATCACAAATGAGAATTCCACCATGCTCGAAAATACCAAGTCTCGTCATTTCATCAGCCCAGACCTGAACCTCCATAGTCCGATTGCCTTTCCTTTGTGGATTAATAGCTGAACCTCTAAATCATGCACTGAGGAATTCTCCTTTCAAGTCATTCACTGTCGTGATCCATAAATAAGCACCCTACTGTTACACCAACATTGTGCGATAGCAACGCCCGAATCATCACAACAATTAGTTCCCAATCTCAAAACCATAGGCAATACTTATACAGATTTGAAACGATAGAGTATCCTTCCACAAGGCGACGACAATAGTCCAAGCAAATACGCTGGGAGAAACATCCTGCACCACATCTACAAATACCATTAAATCCCTTGATCCCCAATTGATAACAAGCACTGAATATCGTATAAGAATGAGTAAGAAGGAAATAAAAGTATAAGCCTCAAAGGAATCAAATAACACGATGAGGAATCAAGAAGGGAAGTTCTCCTAACAGCCATGTGGCCTCCCGAAGATAAGTACAGACGTCTTCGTACTGATCCGCAAGACTCTATTAGAATTTCTCATGACTCGTGAGACACAAGTGAACCTAATGCTCTGATACCAAGTTGTCACGACCCAAAATCCACTATAGCTCGTGATGGCGCTTGACGCCGCCGTCAGGCAAGCCAACGTTGATTTATCCATTTACTTGTTCATTTTATTAATTCTGAAATCATAATATTAATTAATCTAATGGTATAACATAGAACTTCCGGGGAAAAATAATAATAAATATGTAATTACAATAACGAACAACCGGTAAGAACCCCCAAAACTCGGTGTCACAAGTACATGAGCATCAACTAGGAATTTTAATAAAAATACAACATCTATCTGAAATGAAATTTAGAGAGGAGAATATAAATAACTCTGACGGAGACTTTGAAGGTTGCAGATCGTAACAAGGTAGTGTAGCTCACCGAAAAATCCCCGCAACAGCCACGCCTCTGCACCTCGAGGACCACTACAAACATATACATATATATATATATATATATATATATATATATATATATATATATATATATATATATATATATATATATATACCTTCACAATAAGTGCAGCAAGTGTAGTATGAGTACGTAAATCAACGCGTACCCAGTAAGTGTCTAGCATCCGGAGGAGTAGTGACGAGGGGTCGACATCGACACTTACTAAAGGTCCAAATAAATGACATGATAATTCATAACAAATATGAAGTGCACAACAATAGTGGAGTAAATCTGAAATTTCATAATGTTTCCAATTTCTTCTTTTAAAATATAAATCCCTCGATCTTTTATTCTACTTTAATAACTTAGAAAGATGCCAAGTGGCAATATCAAATAAATAAGAAATACCATAAAAAATTTCGAGTATTAGTGATAGGTTTATCTCGTGAATATTCGGATTACTAGCGGTATAAAACACGATTTTGCCGAGGTCGTTCGGTCCGATCCAGAGTGGTGTGTACACTGCCGAGGGTCGAACAACACGAATCAGAGATACACCTCTATATACTGCCGAGGCGTTTGGCCCGCTCCACAAGAAAGTAAGGAAGTTTCCGAATCACAAGACACGTATTTACAATATAGTACATGAGCACAAAGTGAATAAAACCTTTGTCGTTTCTCAATTTTTCTTGCCAACAATTCAAATAATAAGGCTAGGCCTAAGATGTATTAAATTTCTAAATCAAGTTTAATCATATTTTCAATTAATTAAATCAATAGAATAAGTTCAAGCAATTCAGATATTGCATGATAAAAATTCTAAGTCTACCCGGACATAAATATGTTTTAGCTATGTACGGACTCTCATCACCTCGTGCGTACGTAGCACCCATAACTAGTAGCACATGACAATTAATATCACCTAGGGTTAGTTTTCCCCTCACAGGGTTAGACAAGAAACTTACCTCGCTCCGAAGTTTTATAACCGGCTCCAAAGTCTCTCTAACAACTCAAACCGATGCCCGTCACTCCAAAACTAGTCAATCAATATGCAAATCTATAAATATATACTCTAATACTCATTACAAATCAATTTATAACAATTTCCAACTCTGCTCCATAAGTCGATAAAGTCACCCTCGGGCCCACATGCCTGGATTCTGAAACTTTTCGAAGATAATCATTACCCATAACAATACGAACTCAAATATATGATTTATTCTCGATTTTATGTCCAATTTCGTGGTCAAAATCTAAAATATCAATTTCTATATTTTTCTTCAAAATTCCAAATTTCTATAAATTTTTATGTCTAAATCCGTATATAAACCTTGTAGGTAACTCACAACTAGTAGAAATCACTTACCTCATGATTGATGATGAAAATGGAGCTCCAAAATTGCTCTTAGGTTGGCTCTCATGGAGGAAATGAGATAAAAATGGCCAAAAACCCGTCTTTAAAAGACACTGCCCAGTCCGACCTTCTTCGCGAACGCGGAAAGCCCCTCGGGTTCGCGAAGCAATACCAGCTCCAACTCCAAAATTTCCCTTCGCGAACGCGAGTCCCAGCTCACGAACGCGTTGCTTAACAAGGCGAACCTTCGCGAACGCGGTACATCCATCGCGAAAGCGAAGGCTAAAAATCTCCCAGGCACAGTTCCCCTTCGAGAACGCAATGACCCAACCGCGAACACAAAACACAAAATCAGCAGTCAACAAACCCTTCTTTGCGAACGCGTGAACCCCTTCATGTTCGCGAAGAACAAAACCAGAACCATATATCAACAACAACTCAGACAAACTTGGTCCAAAACCTCTCTGAAACACATCCGAGGCCCCGTGACCCTGTCCAGTCATACCAACCAGTTCCAAAACATAACACGGACCTGTTCGAGGCCTCAATTCATACCAAATAACATCAAAACTACGAATTACGTATCGATTCAAGCCTAATGAACTATTGAAATTCTAACTTCCAAATCCAATGCTGAAACCTATCAAATCACGTCCGATTGACCTCAAATTTTGCACATAACTCACATTTGATATTACGGACTTACTTCAACCTCCGGAATCGAAATCCGACCCCAATATCAAAAAGTCCACTCCCGGTCAAACTTCCCAAAAACCTTCAAATTTTCAACTTTCGCCAAATGACTCTGGGATGACCTACAGGCCTCTAAATCCACATCTGGACGCACCCCTAAGACCAAAATCACCATACGGAGCTATTCTCAGGATCGAAATCCCAAACGGACATCGATAACATCAAATTACACTTCAACCCAAATTTATGAAATTCTTCCAAAATGTCAACTTTCCATAATAAGCACCGAAATGCTTCCGGGTCACCCAAAAACCGATCTGGACATACGCCCAGGTATGAAATCATCATACGAACCTATTGGAACTCTCAAATCCCGATTATGAAGTCGTTTACTCTGAAGTCGTTTTTCCAACTTGAAGCTTCCTAGATTAGAGATTTCTTTCCAAATCAACTCTGAACTTCCCGAAATTAAATTCCGACAACACGTGCAAGTCATAATACCTGAAGTGAAGCTACTCAGGACCTCAAACTGCTGAATGACGCGCTAGAGCTCAAAACAACCGGTCGGGTTGTTACAGGATTTAACAATACAATACAACCAATTTTAATGAAACAATCAAAACAAAAATTGTTTTGAATAACAATATAATACGATACAATGTATAACAACCAATCAAACAAGCTGTAAAACAATTGCATTTTCTTTGTCATTGGAATGTGAAAGAATTTATAAAATGCTTTTAATTTTATTCTTTTAAACAGGGGCCTAACTACTTGGGTTAGCTGAATCAAGAATTGTTTCAAATAATACTTTTGCAAAGCAATATAAATAAAAAGGTAAAGAAAGGATTCTTAGGAGGATACATGAGAGTAATTACATATACACTGTCATGTTTATAACTGCACGCTTGCAAATTTAAAGTTTTTACTTGGGTAGTACTGCATTTGGAAGAAGATGATATTGCGGGGTTTTGACTTTGCGGTTGGGGATCTATGCAAATTAAAATACTGATAGCAGTACCAATTGCTCCAAAAAATTAAAGTGAAGTTGAAAAATGAACTGTGTCAAATAACTTTGGATTTTGGTTTAGTTGCATTAATGCCATTGACCAATCCACGAAGAAAAATGTTTAACTTGACTCTGTCAAGTTCATAAAATAAAAGCATAATCCAACTTAGTATATATATCTGTTATTTGGTAGTGCTTATAATGTTAATGCACTCTAAACGTATCATGAACTAAAAGCTTAATTTAATAGGTAATGCCCGCTTTTAAATCTTTTAATCCACAATGGTAATGAGGAAGTCTCATTTGTGCTACACCGTTTTAGCCTATTTCTTTCTTTTGTGAAAGATGAAGTATTAATGAACCAGCCGAGATTGGACGTGCCAAGATTTCAGTAGTGGTTCATGTTAAAAGATTAATAGTGAAGCTTTTATGTATTTCGGGGATTAGACATTTATATACTTCAAAAGATAGAGAATTTGCTCTAATAAAGATCGACATTGTTCTGATGTTAGGTTACACAGTTGAGTATCTCATAGCCGAGCAAATAAAAAATAAAATTGTAATGTTGTTACAATTATTGATTGAAATGGAGTAGAGTTCACTGTTGTTATTTGAATAGTATCTTGTAAATTTTTTATGGTATCTCTCTACGTACAAATTTTGTTACAGTTTATTGAAAAAATATATTTCGTAATACAAAGTTGAAAAATAAAAATCATATATTATATGATTTGTCTAGAGAATTTGCTCTAATAAAGATCGACATTGTTCTGATGTTAGGTTACATAGTTGAGTATCTCATAGCCGAGCAACTAAAAAATAAAATTGTAATGTTGTTACAATTATTGATTGAAATGGAGTAGAGTTCACTGTTGTTATTTGAATAGTGTCTTGTAAAATTTTTATGGTATCTCTCTACGTACAAATTTTGTTACAGTTTATTGAAAAAATATATTTCGTAATAAAAATTATATATTATATGATTTGTTCTATATGTGCAACGCACGTACCAAAAAATGCACATAAGTCTTACTAGCCAATTCTCCCTTTTATACTTTCCTTTCCCATTTTCTTTTCTGCTATAGGTGACTCTTGCATCACCATCTGGATATAGTTATCTAACGTGGATGTCATATATTCTTTTTACACATTGACATATTTGTGGTGTCTCCCTCCCTCTCACTATTGCATTTTTATTTTTGTTTTTTATTAGAATAATATATAATTATATTATTTTGTCCCCACTTTTTATCTAGACATTTAAAATCGAGGATCTTATAACCTCGAAACTATTCTAAAATAGAATTATTATATCTTTATTGGCCTATATGATAAAGTAAATATATAAACTTAACTAAAGAGCATAAAAAAAACTAAATAACGTTTTAAATAAAAATAACGTAAAAAAAACTATCGCCTGTTTATCGTGCACTTAAATTTGAAATAGAATGATAGTAATCCTATATTGGACATGCCTAAAGAGTAATACAACCATCACAAAGTTGAAGTGTATAATTAAAAGAAGCGACAAGTTAGAAGTATTTTTGTATTACTTTTTTGATTTATATATGCATACTTTGACTATTTCTATCAAATATCTAGCAAAAATATGAAAACTGATCTTATAAGTTTAGAAAATGTTGCTCATAAGCTAAACATGATTTCCAGCATTTTAATACTTCATATACCATGTATGAAAATTAAAGCAATAAAAACAGAATAAAGGATGAAAAAGAAGAAAAAAATGGAATAATAATAAGAAAATGAAACTTAATAATTTAATAATGACTCTTAACCAATCATGAGCATTATCTTTTGCCAAAGCCAGCTCTCATCCCATATGTATTTGTCAGGTTGAATCACTTTCATACATCTCGACACGCGCCGATCCTGCGCGTCTCATTAAATCCTTCTTGTTCCCGAGGGAACCCGTCCCGTTGAAATCGGAACCGGTTATCACCGTTAAACTGCTGTACGACATGCTGTGATATCTTGTACGATCTGCATAAACACAGTGTAATCCCTTCAAGACTTGTATCCTGAGAGGTAAAAATAAAGTCCACTGTAGTCAGATTTCTTCATAGCCATTAGACAGATGAGAGAGACAGAGATACTTTATGTGCGGAAAAATACGTATGAATCTATAGATACAGATAGATATATCCATTTGTGCGCCTATACACACATTTAAATATTTGGAGAGAGAGAGAGAGGACGAGTGATCGACGATTGGACAGAGAAGAGAGAGTTTTAGAGAGAGAAACTGCACGGATTGGTATTCGTCGACCGCCTTAAAGCTTCTCCTGAAGAAGAAGAGAGAGAGAAGAAAAACCTATAATTTTCTCTCTTTTTGTCTGTAATTTTCTCGTAAAATTTGGATGTGTTTGAATCAGAGGATTTGAAGTTGTGATTTTCGACATTTAGGGCTTGAATTCGACTGGAAATGTTGATCCGAAATGCGCATGGTTGAGAATTGGAGCTCCGATAAGCTTAAGAATCTAGGGTTTGGAGGTGGGGGATATGGACGTGGATTCAGCGATGGCATCGGAATCCGATCACGATCAGAATAACGGGGCGTCGTCGGAGCAGCTAAACGGCCAGTTATCGGCTGGAGGATCTCCGCCGGAGACTCCTCAGGATCAGCAGCATCCGGCAACTTCTCAGCAGCAGCAGCAGGGCAGTACTCCGGTGGTGGGGCCGAGGTGTGCTCCGACGTACTCGGTGGTGCACGCTGTTCTGGAGAAGAAGGAGGATGGTCCAGGGCCGAGGTGTGGGCATACCTTAACGGCTGTACCGGCGGTTGGAGAGGAGGGTAGCCCCAATTACATTGGTCCCAGGCTTATTCTCTTTGGTGGTGCAACTGCGCTTGAAGGGAATTCTGCTGCTTCAGGGACTCCTTCTTCTGCTGGAAGTGCTGGAATTCGTACGTTTCCTTGAAGTCTCCTAATAATCCAACTTGTACCCTTTTTTCTGGGCAATTTTTTGGACTTGAGTAGGATATGGTATACTTTCCAGTTGTGTAGACTAAATGCAACGACTGAAGTGATTTTTACTGGTCTCAGAAAACATTTGAATACAATGTTTATGCATAAAAAAAAGAAACAGAATTTGATTTTTGTAGAATAATCAATTGATAGAAGAGATCTTAATTGCAGGTTTAGCAGGTGCTACGGCTGATGTGCACTGCTATGATGTTTTGACAAATAAATGGTCTAGGTAAGTGGCTATTGGTGTCACTGATAAGCTACTTGCTATTTTGTGGTTTACTGAGAATGTATAAAGTATGTCTCTGCTTCTTAATGATGACAGGATGACTCCTATAGGAGAGCCACCCACGCCAAGGGCTGCTCATGTTGCTACAGCCGTTGGAACCATGGTTGTTATTCAGGTTGGTTTAAACTTAAAGTATATTGTCTGAGGCGTGCATGATCATCTACTTCAGCTAATTAAGATGCTCTGTCTTATCCATCCCAGGGTGGAATTGGTCCAGCTGGTTTGTCAGCTGAGGATCTTCATGTTCTGGACCTTACACAACAACGCCCACGATGGCACAGGTTAGCATTTAGCAGTTCAAGTACTGACTTAGTTTCAATGAACGTGGTGTATGCTGGTGAAGTGTGAAACATGGAAGTGCTGATCAACTACTGAAATAATTCTGATCTTTTCAGGGTTGTGGTCCAAGGACCTGGTCCAGGGCCACGTTATGGCCATGTCATGGCTTTGGTAGGGCAAAGATATCTCATGGCTATTGGTGGAAATGATGGTCAGTCCCGTGAAAAGGCCCTCCCCATTTCTTAAGCATATAAAGTTTAAGAAATAAAAAGTTGATCCATTATTTTCAGGAAAACGGCCTCTAGCGGATGTTTGGGCATTGGACACAGCTGCCAAGCCATATGAATGGCGCAAATTGGAACCTGAGGGTGAAGGTCCACCTCCTTGCATGTAAATTTCATGATTTCTTTCTTGAAGATGTGTGTTTTAGTTCCTCATTGTACATGACTTTCATATTTTTCTTGTTACTTTTGACTGTATTCAATTTGCTATTTTGAACTTTATGTTTTTTATTACATGGTGAAGAACATGAAGTTTTGTTTGCACATATCAATCGAAGAAATAGCATGTGGTAAACAGTGGCAGTCTTCAGTGACTGTTTGGTTATAATTTATTGCTTAGAAGAATAAACCTGATCCCTTGACAAGGGAGGGATGGCCAATAGGTAACTCTCCCCTCCAACCACAAGGTTGGAGTTTCAAGTCACCAAGGGATCAAAGTGGAAAGAGTTACTGTTGGGCTCCTTTTCTGGGGTTTGGTTGTGGGGTTATCCATATAAGAAAATGCACCTGATCTTCTGTACTCTATTCATAAAAGAAATGTCTCATGGTCATTTCTTGAGATACCTACATCGTGATGATTTTGTTATCTATACCCGAGATTCAAGTCCAATAATCCAGCTTATTCTTAGGGATGGCAAACGGGGCGGTGCAGGTGCGGGGCGTTGCGGGTTTAAGACTATGCGGGGCGGTGTGGGTTTAAAGCTATGCGGGGCGGGGCGGGACGGATTGAAATACCTTTTCATAAAAATTGATGCGGGGCGGGTTGCGGGTTTATGCGGATTTATGCGAGTTTAAGTAAGTTTTCTTCTTATTCTTCCTAAGTTCGATAATAACTTCAAGTTATGATCTTTTATAGACTTTTGTTTTGGAAAGACAAATATAATACTCCGCGCTTAATATTTTTTTATCATAGTTAACCTTTCTTTTACTTTTCTGTTGAACTTCCTTCAGAGTCAAAACAATGACTCAAACAAATTAGTTTTATTATTGGGTTATACACAAGTCATTAAGGAGTATTAGAAATCGTACTATAGGAATGTAAATACTATTTTACAATGAATATTAAATTAATACATAAGGGGTCATTTGCGTTTTTCACAATGAGCAACAAATATTTTTTTTTTTTTGAAATTGTAGAATTCAGTACATAAGCAACAAAAAAAACTTTCAATTTTTTTGGTTGATTAAATTGAAAATTTCAGTCGAACTATAAAAAAGAAATAAGCAAACAAAATGGAAAATAAGAAAATACTTATGCGGGGCGGGGCGGGTGGACGCGGGTGAAAATGCTATGCGGGGCGGGGCGGGTTAATATGTTCGCGGGTTTATGCGGGTTTGCCCCGCAACCGCACCGCACCGCACCACTTGCCATCTCTACTTATTCTTTTCTTTTTTCTTAAGGAGGGGGTGTCTTCATTTCTTTGGCTTATAAAAGTATGTGTTGACTTTAGGGATGGCAAGCGGTGCGGTTCCGGGGCAAACCCGCCAAGATCTCAACCCGCCCGCCCCGCACGACATATTTTTTCTTTTTCATTTTGTTTGCTTATTTCCTTTTTATATTTTGGATGTAATTCAATTTAATCAACCAAAAACTGGGAAGTTTTTTTGTTTTTAAGTGCCGAATCTCAATTAAAAAAGAAAAGCAAGTATTTGCTACTCATTGTGAAAAATGCTAATGATCCTTTAGTGTATTAATTTAGTGTTCATTGTAAAATAATATTCACGTCACTGTAATACTATTTCTAATACCCCTTAACCGTGGCGGATCCAGAATTTTCACCAAGGAGTGTCAAATATAAATCATTAGATACATCGAAAAGTCAAGGGGGGTCAACGTATAGTAAATATAAATAAAATAAAAAAATTTATCTAGCAAAATAGTGTAATATTCCGGCGAAGGGGTGTCGCTTGACACCCCTTGCTTTAATGTGGCTCCGTCACTGCCCCTTAATGAATATCTTTACTCACAATTCAGTTTCACAAAACAAATTGTTATACGTCTTAGTTTTTATGAAAATATATTTTTCAGATTATGAAAATATTCTTAGTATCAATGTATTATCTTTGGCGAACTATATCATAAAATTATTATTAATATAATAAGCAAATTGTTTATGTTTTCTTTTTCAAAGTGGATTAGGAATTTGTTGAGAAGCAAGTTTTATGGGTCATATGGTGATCACAGGAAACTCAGAATAAGAAGGAAAATCCTTACGACCCGTAACCCGCTCTGCATAAGTTTTTATGAAATTTCAACCCGCCCCACATAAATTTAAACCCACCCCGCACAGCCTTAAACCCGTTTCTCATCCCTAGTTGACTTACTAGAATTATGATGGATCATTGACATCTGAAAGCTGGCCAGTTTCCGAGCTGTGTGTGCATTTGATGGCAGATAGTTTAAGGAAATGAAATTGCATCATAGTTCATTGGTGTTGCTTGCGTATCAAGCAGGCAGGGAGTGAACCATCTTCTGGTGCACTTTTGGGAGAGTTATTAGCTTTATTCCTTTTCATTTTCAACACTATGTGAACACTACCTGAAACAGTTGCAAAGTCCTCGACTGGTTGGAGGATAAAGAAGCTGGATACATGAAATAAAGAACCGTAGAAGGTCATTTTCTTTTCTTGTTAATTTGAAAGGAAAGAAATACGATACTTAAGTGTGTAGAAAATCCTTTGAGGAGAAGAGCTAACAGCTCCCTTTTGTTTTTTATATGCTTTTGTTGTTATAAAGATATTCCATATTGTATTTGATATAAACCATACTTATCAAATACCGGAGGAAAAGAAACAACATATGTTTTGAAGATACTAGCAGCTCATTCAAGTAGTTAAAATGAATTGTATTTTAAATCTTTAGTTTTGATGTAAAGAGTCTTCTGTAGTAGATGCTATGCTGAATCTATTTTGCAATTTTTGGAAGCCTTGTAAAATACACAAGGTACTGCAGCTTGTAAATGTTGTTATCAGTACAATGTTGCACTGATGAATACAATGTTATAATTCTCCCGGAAAAAAAAAAATACTTTGTGTGTGACATGATATTGGGAAATTGTTTAGATCTTTTGACTTTTAAAAAGAAGTATTAAGCTTGTTATAGTTGCAAGTGCTTGAGAGAAGATCATTTGAGATGGTTTGGTTATGTCCTACGTCGACTTCTCGATGCACATTGAAGAAAGTTGTTTCAAAGACGTAGAATCTCTTGAAATTTATGGAGACTTAGAGAAAAATAGGTCATAATGAAAGAAAATGGTCCATATATGTGATACCAATTTTTGGGATTGAGGCTTGGTCATATTGGTTAGCTCACTTTAGGATAATTTTTCGGAGTCTTTTACTAATGTTAGGAATTTGTTACTTTTTGAAACTTAGATACTTCTAGTGTTAGAGAACATAGTTTTTTAAATATTGTATAGAACAAGTTGAAATGAAGCGATTCGGATAGTGATAATTCATTTAGCCGGCTCAACTAGCTTCATTTTGAGACGGAGTTGTTTTATTGGTTAACCATTCCAACTAATAATTTACTCAAAAGTATTTTCCATGAGATTTAAATATAGCTTTTAACGTAGCACGTGATGTGTGGATTAGGCACATGTCACGGGTTCAGGCCTTGGCGCAGACAAAAGCCTAGTATTTAAGTGGAGAATGTTAGAGCGCATTATCCATCGAATCTCAAATTGTGTGCCACTAGCCCTCGGGGATTTCTCGGCTATAAAACAAGAGTTTTCAATTTAGCTTTACTGGTACGTAACACTAACTTCTTTTCCATACAACTAATGTTGACGTGAGATAACTATGCGTGGAATTTGTTCGCTACATCTAAAAGAATCAAGAGGCATTACTACGTATTGTGTTAGTTTGGTAGTTAAATAGTAGTAAATAATCCTAATCCCATATATATTAGGAGTAGGACATGTATTATATATATATGTAGGGCTCATTATATCATTGTCAAGATATGTGAATAATATATTTTCCCGTGCATTCTCACATGGTATCAGAGCCGTGGTGGTGAGACACATCCGGGAACTAGAATATAGAGCAGAAGTCAACGTGCCTCAATTTTCCGGCGACTTTTTCAAGGTTGTTTGCGTTATCTCTCTCTCCGTAAGTGTTGTGCAAAATCCAACACTACCACAAGATCCGACATCGTCCGGCGACCAAACACAATGAACATCTCCGGCAGAACCCTCCTCACGCGCCGTCAGAAGCTAGGGTTCCGGCGAGCGCGTGAGCTCACGTGCCGGCGAGTACGAACACTTCCGGCCATTTTTTAAAGACGTTTCTTCAGATCAGTTGGGTCGTCTACTAATTCCGACCTTACCCATATTGTTTTCGTTTGATTTTGACAACTTTGAGTTTTTCCGGCGACTACACTATTTTTTTGTCGGCAGCTACAGTAATTTTCCGGCAAAAACAGTGTCTCCTTAGTCTGTTTCAGGGAGTTTTCAAGTGATTCTTTCTGTTATTTGGTAATAATTTTATAGACCTCTCTTCAATCCAACGATGTCTTTGGGAGTTGATGCTTTCAGGTCTAAAAACCCGGGCTCTGGCAGTTCCGGTGTTATAATTACCTCAGAACCTTTAATGGGAAGTTCAAACTATTTAGCTTGGGCTTCGTCTGTCGAGCTGTGCTGTAAAGGTCAAGATGTTCAAGATCATTTAATCAAGAAGTCTAGCGAATGAGATGAAAAGGCCAAAGCACTTTGAGAGAAGATCGATGCTCAATTATGCAGTATTCTGTGGCGATCTATTGATTCCATAAGAATGCCCTTGTTTCGTCCATTCCAGACATGTTATTTGGTTTGGGAAAAGGCTCGCACTTTATACACTAATGACATATCTCGTTTCTATGATGTGATATCGCGGATGACAAATTTAAAGAAACATGAATTAGATATGTCTACTTACTTGGGACAAGTACAAGCAGTCATGGAGGAATTTGATAAGTTGATTAGCAGCAAGAGCAACGACAAAAGATGTTTCTAGTTCTTACTCTTGCTAGACTTCCTAATGATCTTGACTCAGTACGCGATCAGATTTTGGCTAGTCCGACTGTCCCCACAGTTGATGAATTATTCTCCCGATTACTTCGCCTTGCTGCAGCACCAAGTCACCCAGTGATCTCATCACAGACACTTGACTCATCTGTTCTTGCATCCCAGTCAGTGGACAATCGGGCATCTCAAACTATGGAGAATAGACGAGGAGGAGGTCATTTTGGAAGATCTAGACCCAAGTGCTCTTATTGTCATAAACTTGGACACATTCGTGACGTGTGTTATTCTTTACACGGTCGTCAGGGATTTTCTTTATCTGAAGGGGAGTATAATGAGTTCCTTCAGTATCGAGCAAGTAAGCAGAAATCTCCACAAGTAGCCTCTGTTGCTCAGACTGATACTTCCGTTGCTGGTAATTCTTTTGCTTGTGTTTCCCAGTCTAGTACTCTTGGACAATGGGTTGTGGACTCAGCCGCTTCTGATCATATCTCTGGTAATAAATCATTTTTGTCAAATATTGTATATTCACAGTCTCTTCCCACTATTACTTTAGCCAATGGGTCTCAAACTAAAGCAAAAGGAGTTGGACAAGCGAATCCCCTACCCTCNTAGAAGATGGTGCCTAGTTTGTCTAGTTTATCTACATTAGATTGTCATGTTAGCTCGGCAAACACACTCGAGCCTCCTTTCCTCGTAGTATTGAGAGTCATGCAGAGTCTGTTTTTTCTTTAGTTCATTCTGATATATGGGGTCCGAGTAGAGTCAGTTCAACCTTGGGATTTCGTTATTTTGTTAGTTTCATTGATGATCATTCAAGATGTACTTGGATTTTCTTAATGAAAGATCGTTCAAGTTGTTTTCTATATTCCAGAATTTTTGTACTGAAATCAAAAAATCAATTTGGTGTTTCTATTCGCACTTTTCACAGTGATAATGCCTTAGAATATTTATCCTCTCAATTTCAGCAGTTTATGACCTCTCAAGGAATAATTCATCAGACCTCTTGTCCTTATACCCCTCAGCAAAATGGGGTTGCAGAGAGAAAGAATAGGCACATCATTGAGACTGCTCGCACACTTCTCATTGAATCTCATGTTCCGCTGCGTTTTTGGGGCGATGCAGTTCTCACAGCTTGTTATTTGGTTAATCGGATGCCTTCATCTCCCATCCAGAATCAGATNTAATTGGGGTTGCAGAGAAAGAATAGGCACATCATTGAGACTGCTCGCACACTATTCATTGAGTCTCATGTCCGGTTGCGTTTTTGGGGCGATGCAATTCTCACAGCTTGTTATTTGGTTAATCAGATGCCTTCATCTCCCATCCAGAATCAGATTCCGTATTCAATATTGTTTCCCCAGTCACCCTTATATTCTCTTCCCCCTCGTGTTTTTGGGAGCACTTCTTTCGTTCATAACCTAGCCCTTGGGAAAGATAAGTTAGCTCCTCGTGCCCTCAAGTGTGTCTTCCTTGGTTATTCTCGTGTTAAGAAGGGATATCGTTGTTACTCACTTGATCCTCGTAGGTACCTTATGTCATTTAACGTCACATTTTTTGAGTCTAAACCATTCTTTACCTCTTCTGACCACCTTGATATATCTGAGGTCTTAACTATACCGGCCTTTAAGGAGTTTACTATAGCTCCTCCTTCACCTTCCGCCACAGAAGTCTTACCCATTCCAACTGTTGGGGTGTTCTAGTGTGGCTCCTCCTAGATCCCCAGCCACAGGAACACCACTCTTGATTTATCATCGTCGTCCGCACCCAGCATCAAGCCCAACTGATTCACGTCCTGCACCTGACCCAACTGTTGGGGTGTCTAGTGTGGCTCCTCCTAGATCCCTAGCCACAGGAACACCATTCTTGACTTATCATCGTCGTCCGCACCCAGCATCAGGCCCAACTGATTCACGTCTTGCACCTGATTACCTGACCCTGCTCCTACTACGGACTTGACTCTTCCTAGTACACCGATTGCACTTCGGAGAGGTATACGGACCACACTTAATCCTAATTCCTATCATATCGGTTTAAGTTATCATCGTGTGTCATCACCCTATTATGCTTTTATATCTTCTTTGTCCTCTGTTTCCATCCCTAAGTCTACAGGTGAAGCATTGTCTCATCCAGGATGGCGATATGTTATGACTGACGAGATGTCTGCTTTACATATGAGTGGTACTTGGGAGCTCGTTCCTCTTCCTTCAGGTAAATCTACTGTTGGTTGTCGTTGCTGGGTGTATGCAGTCAAGGTTGGTCTGGATGGCAAGATTGATTGACTTAAGGCCCGTCTTGTTGCCAAGGGATATACTCAGATATTTGGGCTCGATTACAGTGATACCTTCTCTCTCGTGGCTAAGGTAGCATTAGTCCGCCTTTTTCTATCCATGGCTGATGGTTGCCATTGGCCTCTCTATCAGCTGGACATTAAGAATGCTTTTTTACAGGTGACCTTGAGAATGAAGTTTATATGGAGCAACCACCTGGGTTTGTTGCTCAGGGGGAGTCTCGTGGCCTTGTATGTCGCTTGCGCCAGTCACTTTATGGTCTAAAGCAGTCTCCTCGAGACTGGTTTGGTAAGTTCAGCACAGTTATTCAGGAGTTTGGCATGACTCGGAGTGAAGCTGATCACTTTGTGTTTTATCGGCATTCTGCTTCGAGTCTTTGTATTTATCTGGTGGTCTACGTTGATGATATTGTTATTACCGGCAATGATCAGGATGGTATTACTAAATTGAAGCAACACCTCTCTCAACACTTTCAGACTAGTATTGAGGTCGCTCAGTCTAGCTCAGGTATTGTGATATCACAACGGAAGTATGCCTTAGACATTCTTGAGAAGACAAGAATTACAGGTTGTAGACTGATTGACACTCCGATGGATCCGAATTCTAAACTTTTGCTAGGACAGGGGGAGCCGCTTAGCGATCCTGCAAGATATAGGCGGCTGGTTGGTAAATTAAATTATCTTACAGTGACTAGACCTGACATTTCTTTTCCTGTGAGTGTTGTAAGTCAGTTCATGGATTCTCCCTGTGATAGTCATTGGGATGCATTTATCCGCATTCTTCGGTATATAAAATCGGCTCCAGGCAAAGGGTTATTGTTTGAGGATCGAGGCCATGAACAGATCGTTGGATACTCATATGCTAATTGGGCAAGATCCCTTCTGACAGACGCTCTACGTCTGGATATTGTGTTTTAGTAGGAGGCAATTTGGTGTCTTGGAAGAGCAAGAAACAAAATGTAGTTGCTCGATCTAGTGCAGAAGCAGAATATCGAGCAATGACTATGGCAACATGTGAGCTAATTTGGATCAAACAATTGCGAAAGAATTACAAGAAAATACATGTGACTTCACACATAACAAAAAATAGCCCATGTTTTTAAGTTTTATCCAACCTAGCCCATATTGTACATATTTTGAAAGCACTAGCAAATTCAAAACATTTGTTCTTACAATCGTTGTTTCTAAAAACTATGGAGTTAACATTGTGTTCTCACACCCAGTGTTTTCACTCTCTTCTTCTTACGTATGCTTCAAGAGGCCGTATATTTCTGCCTCTCCCCATGTGTCACCTGGTTGCAATGTAAGAAAATTGAAGAGTAGAAGTCCACCATTGAAGGCCATTCAAAGCTTTGCTTTCGCAAATAGGATTTTTTCAATTTTATTATTTGTTTGGATTGGGTGGTGTTCCAATTGATTGAAAATATCAAAAGGAGTTCAAAATTTAAATTTGAAGTGATCTGGAGTAGATTTTAGCAAGATTTGAGCTAAATTTCAGAAAAAACGCAATGAAGAAGACGAAGTCAGTTTTTTGTATAATTATGTATAATATTGTATAATAGTGTATATGAGTGTATAACACATCTTATACACTTTTATACACCTTTATACAAGCGTCTATAGACGAACTTCTTCCACGATTTTCAGTTTCAACTCTTGTTCAAAACCAGTCCAAATCTCCATTAAATGACTTCAAATTTTATATACAACCTCCTTATACTATTTCTAACAAGTCTAAATAACACCCACTCCAAATTTCTCACAAAATCAAATTCGGAATTTTAACCCACATATTTAAAAGCTTGTTAAAAATCTAATTTTCACCACCCAAATGGATTTGGTTTGTTGAACTAATATTTGAGTCACAGTTACTGATTCGAAAATTAACTTAAAAGCTTGAGCAATCTTTTTTTAAAAATTAAATAGTTATTTCGAGAACCTATTGGAGTTGGATGTTGAATTTTAGCCTATTATTTTTGGACTAGTTGGCTGTAAATTAAAATATAAGCTATAAAATTGAAAAGTAGGGAGCCCAATTATTATTATGCGAAATTTTCTCAACAATTGCTCAAGGAGTTGAAATTTGGTGACATCAGCCAGATGGAACTTGTGTACGATAATCAAGATACCCTTCATATTGCATCAAATCTGGTGTTCTATGAGAGGACTAAACACATTGAGAGTGATTGTCACTTCGTCAGAGAAAAGATATTCTTAGGAGATATTGCTATAAAATTTGTGAAGTCGAATGATCAGCTTGCTAATATTTTCACCAAGTCTCTCACCGGTCCTCGTATAATTATATATGTAACAAGCTCAGTACATATGATTTATATGCACCAGCTTGATTGGGGGTGTTAGTTTGGTAGTTAAATAGTGGTAAATAACTCTAATCCCATATGTATTTGGAGTAAGACATGTATTATATATATATATATATATATATATGGCTCATTGTATCATTGTCAAGATATGTGAATAATATATTTTTCCGTGCATTCTCACAGTAAATAAAGCACGTGGACTGCCTAATAAAGACTTGGGAGGAAAATGACATTCCTTTTCTGGTATTGTCTTTAGAGTAGAGCAAATAGTCATACGATTAAGATATAGTTCCTTTAAATCAAGATTTTAATATTGCAAAGTCTTTATACATTTTAAGTCACATGCTTTTTATCGTATCCTTGATCCTCTGTCAATATTTTGTTCACTTCCTTGTATTCGATGCTTTTGAACATTTGACACATCAAAATATAAATTTACTTCCAACACTCGAAACGTTTGACATATTAGACATTAGAGATATGATGCTAGGATGGAAGGTCAAATGGACGAGTTGGATAAGGAGATCACTCGTATAGACAATATGGTAAGAAGAGAACCACAAAGCGTTTCGAAGGAATTGAAAATACTGTCATACAACTCAGTGGAATCTTCTTATTTTTATTTTTCCTTTTTTAACATATTGGAGTGCACGTGATTTTGAAGATTGATGCTCTTGGCAGAGAATTTGTTATTTGCATAATTTTTTTGTGAAGCTAGTGGAGAGCACATACGAGGAGAAGAGGACGAATCAGAAGTGTTTTAAGAAAGCAAAGAAAGAGACGAAGTTAGCGGTTATGGCGGCCAAGACTACTGCGTTTGGACGTCTGTATGAGGAACTTGGGTACAAAGGCGGGGACTAGAAGCTGTAGAGGTTGGCCAAGGTGAGGGAGAGGAATGCTCGTGACGGACCAATTGAAGTGCATCAAAGACGAGGACAACAAAGTATTTATGGAAGAGGCACATATCAAACGAAGATAACGGACATACTTCCATGAACTGTTGAATGAGGAGGGGGTCCGCGTGAATTTGGATATTGTAGGCATATCAAGGTTGAGGAGGTTGAGGGGGCGATGCATAAGATGAGCAGGGGTAGCGCGACTGGGCCATACAAAATCCTGATAGAATTTTGGAAGAACGCGGGCTGGGCATGCTTGGAGTGGCTTACTAAGTTGTTTAATGTCATTTTTAGGACAAAAAAAGATGCCCGAAAAATCGAGGTGAAGTACGAAAATTCCATTGTACAAAAACAAGGACAACATCCAAAATTGCTAAAGTTATAGGGGTATCAAGCCGTTGAGTCATATTATGATATTTGGGAGAGGGTGGAAGTCAGGGTGAGGAGTGTGTCTATTTCCGAGAACTAGTTCGAGTTCATGCCACGGTGATCGACTACGAATGCTATCCATCCGGTGAGGATATTAGTGGAGCAGTATGGGTAGAGTAAGAAAGACTTGCATATTGTGTTCATTAACCTAGAAAATTTGTACTATAAAGTTCCGGGGAGGTTTTGTGGAGATGTTTAGAGGTTGGCGGTGTTCCGATAGTGTACACTAGGGTGATTAAGGACTTGTACGATGGTGCTAAGACCCCAGTGAGGACTATGGGAGGTGACTCAGAACACTTCCCAGTTGTGATGGGGTTGTACCAGGGATCGACTCTTAGCCTGTTTTTATTTGTCTTAGCGATGGATGTGTTGACACGACACATTCAAGGGAGATGCCATATTGCATGTTATTTGCAGATGACATAGTGCTGTTTGATAAAAGCGAGACAGGGTTACCGCAAGGCTGGAGGTTTAGAGACAGACCCTGGAGTCTAAAGGTTTCAAGTTGAGCAGGACCAAAACAGAATACTTGAAGTGCAAGTTCAGTGACAGGACTCATGCAACGAACGTGGATGTGAAGCTTGATACTCAAGTCATCCCAAAAGAGGTAGTTTTAAGTATCTCGGGTCTATAATCCAAGGTAATAGAGAGATTAACAAGGATGTCACACATCGTATTGGAGCGGGGTGGATGAAATAGAGGCTCGCATCCGGTGTTTTATGTGATAAGAATGTGTCACCAGTACTTAAGAGTAAGTTCTACGGAGTGGTGGTTAGACCAACTATACTGTATGGGGCTGAGCGTTGGCCAATTAAGAACTCCATATGTTCAAAAGATGAAAGTAGCAGAAATGAAGGTGCTAAGATGGATGTGTGGGCATACCAAGAGAGATTAGATTAGAAATGAAGTTATTTGGGACAAAGTTGGAGTGCCATCGGTGGAGGACAAGATGCGGGAGTCAAGGTTGTGATGGTTCGGGCACGTCATGAGGAGAAACACATATGCTCCTGTTAGGAGGGGTGAAAGGTTGGTCATGGCAGGTCTGAAAAGAGGTAGAGGTAGGCCTAAGAAGTACTAGGAGAGGTGATTAGGTAGGACATGGCGCTGCTTTAGCTTACTGAGGACATGACCCTTGATAGGAGGGTGTGAAGATTGAGAATTAGGGTAGAAGATTAGTAGGTAGTTGAGAGTTTCCCCTTCTTTTAACATTTATTAGTAGTACTCTTTTATTTTCATATTCTTATATCCCTATTACGTCCTGTGATCTTGTGTGCTTCAGTTATCTTATTTTCCTGTTACTATTTGGTACTACTTCTTTTTCTTCTTCTTCCTTCTCTTCTTTTCTCTTTTTTCTTCTTCTTCCTGTTTCAGCTTTTCTTGAGCCGATGATCTATCGGAAACAACCTCTCTACCTTCACTTAATAGGGATAAGGTTTGGTACACACTACCTTCCCCAGCCCCCACTTGTGGGATTATATTGGGTTTGTCGTTGTCGTTGTTGTTGTTGTGCTTGTGCAGGAAAAACCAATAAATTGTTGACTTCATAAATCAGTCAAAAAATATGATGTTTTCGGAAGTGGTGGTGGTTGTTATTGTGCTATTTCAGTAAAGATATATATATACGACATTGACTTCAAAAAAGAGAAATTTGCTGAATTATTGGTATTAGCTTTTCCGTGGATAAGTCCTTATTTTTGAAGAGGTAGATATGATGGAAATGTTGCCGTGGTATGATATTAGGAAACTAAAACTTGAAATTCCACAAACTATTGCTACTATTTGATGGTTGAGCGGCTCAATTATGCACCTCGCTGGCATGTTCTTGGTTTCAAGTCAGTTTCAGTTGCTACTGACGGAGTTGCCATCTCTCTAGACTAGCATATTTTCTTGCAACTACTTTTCTGTTATCATACATGATGAGCGGAGCTCCTTTTCTGATTTATAATAGTGAAGTAAAGATACGAGTTCTCGATATTAAGAAAACAAGTTAATCCTTCTGGTGATGTTTCTTATAAGTTTTTTGCTGACCTAGAAGAAAATAAAGATTACAATGAAACAAAGAAGATATATCTTGGCTTGTCTTCTAGGGAGTTTGGTTGAGGCATAGGATAACAATATGGTCATTCCAGGTTCAAAATCCGCTACTACACTTACTGGGAGCCAATCTGCTGTAGTCATTATTGGCAGGTCTTTGTTACGTGTGCTTATATTGCAGGTTGTCTAGGTCGATTAGATTAGGTGCATGCTCACACACCAATTTTGAAACATAAACATGACAAAGGCTCAAGCAGTGGGATGTACATTTTTTTCTTATCTGAAGATGGTTATTTGATGAACTGTTGTGACATTTGAGCATATGTTGGTCTCTTATTTTTTCAAAACTTCTACATTTTTTGGAGCAAAGTGTTTTTAGACTCTACTGTCTGTTGAACTGAAGCTTTCAGAGTGCATTTTACACATTTGCATCTTCATCTATTTCTTAATTTTGTTTGTGTATTCTCACTAGTTTCCTCTGGTGATGTCCAACTGAAGATAAATTCTTGTGAATCTATTCTGGTCCAAGTGTCCAGTAAAGTAATGAAATCCTAATCTGCTCTTGTTACTTGGCTAGGTACGCAACTGCAAGTGCGCGATCTGATGGTCTTCTTCTGCTTTGTGGAGGGAGGGATGCCAATAGTGTGGTGAGCGAAGCATGCTTTCTGATGCAATAAGAAAAAATGATGGATTTTATACGGATTTACTTGTTCCCTTGGTTTTTGTCATTAGCATTTTTACTTGCACGTAGAAGTTAGAAGGATATCTCTGCTAGAACGATTGTTCTCTTTCTAGAACAAATCATGCTTTCTTTGTCTCAGCTCTATCTCCTTCTCTGACTCCTCTTTATTTCGATTTCCTCACATAGAGTCATTCTCTTATTTTATTATGTGAGTCACACCTCTTCTAAAAAATTTTACTGCTAGGGAAGGGACTCTTTTATTCATTTACTTGTCTTTTCGGCATCCTAATATGTGAGACAAACTACCTCATCAGTCAAGTGCATGCAAATTGCTTTTCTATTGATAGGTTGCATTGAGAGTCGAATTTGAAAAAATTGCTTAGGCAAGGACACCTTTGTTTACTTAATGTCCGTAACCATTTTATGTGAACATCCTCTGTTTCTCTGCCCCAAATTTGGCTCATCTGTTTGGAGGTGCTTCACTTTTCCCATTTCATGTACCTACTTAGTGGTTAATCGCTTTAATGGATAAACTTGGGTGGAGCTCTTTATCTTTCCCTTTTTTGTTAAATATACTCCTTTATTATTTCTATGGAGAACGGTGCGTTTCTTATTACCTCACTCTTTTGTCATGTCCTCTCACCTTTCTAGCTTTGCCTCACGTCTCATGATTGCACTCTGCAGATCTCTCTAATCTCTAGCCTTCTTGATCCCTACCTTGGTTGTATTCCCTTGCATTGCCACCTTGCTCGCCCATCTGCCAACCTCTGCTGGGAAACCGTTTTCCCAGTGCCAGCCTTCCCCTCCCCCTTCCCTTCTCTGGTACATAACACAATCCTTATTCGGTGATCCCTGCAACCTTCTGCTTGGTGATACCTTATTAGTCTGCAGCCCCTCTACTTTGCCGCTTTGACTTATGTTTGGTAGAACCTAGCCTTATATTTGCGGAAAAGTTCATTGCCAAAAAAATGATCCCACCCAAGAACCTTGTGAAAGAAGAAGAAGATTTGATCTATTCACAATTGGCTGTATGTGCAGTAAAATCTAAGGACATAGTAAAACGAAATTGTCAGAGTACAAAACTTTGTTTCCCACAATGCCTGCTCAACGAAATGTTTGATTGTGTTATAGCCTTTAATATTGCCGAAGATGTGACTTCTTCTCATACTTAAGAAATATCCATTGGTGGATTTGTTTATTGAAGAGAAAGCTGATTTTCATCTAGAGCAGTCTGTTTTATTGGTTGTAAGTATTTTTGTTGTCTCTTTCTGGTTTATAAAAAGGCATACGAGTGCCGTGAGAATGCACGGGAGAAAAATCTATTATCAACAATGATACAATAAGCCCTATATATAATACATATTCTGCTCCTACTACATATGGGACTAGTACATATTCTACTCCTACTACATATCGGACTTGGACTATTTACACATAACTATCTAACACCCCCTCTCAAGCCGGTGCATACAAATCATATGTACCGAGCTTGTTACATATGTAACTAATACGAGGACCGGTGAGGTACTTGGTGAAAATATCTACAAGATGATCATTCGACATACCAGGCCACTAGACTCCCTCTGAGCAACAAAACCAAGTGGTTACTGATAAATCGAAATTGGCTGAAAGGTCGCCGGAAAAATCTTAAAATAGCGAGACTAAGCCGAATTTCAAACTATAAAGTTTTAAAACACCACCAGAAAACAGAAACTTTTTTTTGGAAATTACTGTTCACATCGTGAAATCAATGTTCACGTCGGTAAAAGTGCACCGTTCACGCCAGAAAAAATAAAAGTTGTCCTAAAGAAGTTTTATCAAAAAGTGGTCAGAATGGCTCACATGCGTCGGAAAAGTTATTGTAGCTCGCCGGAACCCTAGTTCTGGCGGCGTGTGGAGGCCTATGTTGCGCGGACTCTCCAAAATGCTGCCGCACCCGTGTCGGATCCTCCAAAAATACACTACTTTTGGAGGATCTGACACGCAGGCAGCGACATTTTCGGAGAGTCCGAGCAACATAGGTGGAGGCGCATGAGGGACTTTCTGCCGGAGTGATTGACTGGGATTTTGTCCCCTGACTTCTCCGAACAAGATGGTAGTGTTGGTTTTCGCACAACAATTACCGATGAGGAGATAACGCAAATTAATCTTGAGTCATCAACCAGAAAGACGCACGGTGACTGACTTTTCTGTTCCGATGGGACTGGAATTTCTGGGGTTTGGTCGCACATGGGCTTTAGATCTGATGGTGGTACTGGTATATGCACAGTACTGCTGTAGCAGTGATGAACACTGAGAACAAGAGGAAGTTGCCGGAAAATTGCACGGCGATGAGATCTTTCTTCCCGGATGTCGCTGGAATGACGCACAACGATAATTTTCTCACTGAAGCTCTGATACCATGTGAGAATGCACGGGAGAAAAATCTATTATCAACAGTGATACAATAAGCTCTATATATAATACATATTCTACTCCTATTACATATGGAACTAGTACATATTCTACTCCTACTACATATCGGACTAGGACTATTTACACATAACTATCCAACAAGTGCAACGCTAGTTAAGAAAGGGGAGAGAGGACCAAAAAGAGGGTTATGTGGTCCATAAAATAAGGGGAAGTGTACTAGTAACTAGAGGAGTGTAAAGTCCTACCTTAGTCCCTAAATGCTTTGCCAACAACTTATGATCGAAATCTCATATCATTTTGACCTTTTGTTTTATTTGTTTTTCAGTAGGTTATGACGTTTGCCTCCTCAAAGTACATTTCTAAAGACATTTCCTCTTAACTTAAGGTTTATTTAGCAAAGCCTTTTTTTCGCTATAAAATTAAGGACATAAGAGTGAAAAGAGAGATTTCCATGATTTGTATTTTCTGAAGTTTGTGTTGAGCGTTGTAATTTGATGTGATATCTTGTTAACATATCATCTTTTAGATACTTCCAACTATTGTTTCTGTACTCTTTCGCTAACTCACTTAAAAATAACAGACTTAGCAACTATCTTTTCTGGATTTCTATGCCCAAGAAACTGCCAGTGAAAGATGATGCTGTGTTGAGCTTCATCCACTTAAACATAGCAATAACAATTTGAGTGGTTGGAGTGGATTGGTGATTTGAGATTAATGAACAATGGACGTCTGGGGCTTGAGGTTAAGGAAAAATATGCAGCATGGTTTGATGGTACTTCAGAAAACCGTATTTTCAACTTCCACCATGTGATTGGTTTAGTTGGATACTCAAAAGGTTATGGGGATTATAGTGCAATGATGCAGGGCAGAAATTTTTTTTACTGACTATATGAGTACGTATATGGGGTTGCATAAGTGTCCAGTGCAGTGTTTGGTTTTTGGTATTCTTTAGAGCCATAAAGTATCCACACCTATACTACACCTGTTTGACATGGGTTCGTCAAAACAGATTTGAAGATCCATGTAACATAAGTGATGAACTCAAGAGTTCTGTTTTTTGATTGCTCTTTCATCTTCTTTTGGTATAATTGTTAGTTGGATGGGGCCCTGAGCTTTTAAATTGTTACTTCCTCGTATGCTCTTGCGCTCATTGGTTGATTGTACCTGTACTTACTTTTCCCACTGCTTTGTTCATCCACAGCCACTGGCCAGCGCATATGGACTAGCCAAGCATAGAGATGGGCGCTGGGAATGGGCCATTGCTCCTGGTGTGTCACCATCCTCTAGATATCAACATGCTGCTGTACGTGTTTGTTTCATTCATTTGATTAACTGCATACTTTCACATGGATACGGTATTTATCAATTATGTTCTGATATTATAGGTTTTTGTTAATGCTCGGCTCCATGTATCTGGAGGGGCACTTGGCGGTGGACGCATGGTGGAGGATTCATCTAGTATAGCAGGTATTTTTTGCTTTTGGTCGATACATAGTAGAGATAACACTTTTTGCACTGTTATGTTCATCCCTCACTATCATGGTTCTTTACCCCTTTTGGCAGTTCTTGATACTGCCGCTGGAGTGTGGTGTGACACGAATTCTGTTGTCACTAGTCCTAGAACTGGCAGATACAGTGCAGACGCAGCTGGGGGAGATGCTGCAGTTGAATTGACCAGACGTTGTAGACATGCGGCTGCTGCTGTTGGTGACTTGATATTTATTTATGGTGGTCTGCGTGGTGGTAAGACTATAAGATGGACATCAATCAATGTTCTTATATTTGCTTTCAAGTTTGATTTCAGATGACAATCATTCTTACTTTTTCTTGGAATAGTAAAGTAACTAGCTGGCCAGAACTGTGAAAAAAGAAATTTTAAAGTAACTAAAAGTATCTTCTATTTTCTTTCTTCGGCTCCAGGGCTGGTTCAGGATGTGCTATGGTTTAGGCATTCATAAGTGGTCTTCACTAGCTGAATCCCGTTCTCTAGTGTGCATACAGCCTGTTAGAATAAAGGTTTTCATGCCGCACACTCATGCTGGTTCCTGTGTCTTTCATCGGTGTAACGCTTATCGCCTTATCCTGCCACTGGTGCATAGCAAGTTATCTGACTCAGTAATTAGATATCACTGAAAAATAAACTCACATCGTCACTTTTCAAGTACTGTATTATTATTATTATACCTTTCTTGGCCTTTTGGCCAAGATCAAGTGCTGAATTAATAGAGGGCATGTTTCCAGTCAAGTGTAAAAGGATTTCATTCAAGAGTTTTAGAACTGGTCCACTTTAGCTGTAATGATGTGGTGCAACTCATACTGATAAGTCATGTTTGCACGTAGATGAACAACTTTCTCTGTTCAAAAAAATTTAATAACTGCACTGAGGCCAGACAAGAGAGGATAGTTCAATTGGCAAAGGTTGAGGGACTTGTGTCATAGGTCATAGGTTCGAGCCTTGCGCCAAGCGAACTAACCCATCATCCCCGAGTCTTGAATGCTGCAGTTGGCCCAGAGGGTCGGCTCAAAATGGATTTTTCGGTCATATAAAAAAGAGAGGATTGCTCAAGTGGAAAGCACCCTCCACTTCCAACATTTACGGTTGTGGGTTTGAGTCACCATGTTACTCTGTCAGATGTGAAAATCATACAGGCTCAATTGTATCTGTTGCATGTTTCCAACTGTAAGGAAAAAAAAAGTGTAATGAAAAAGCCTTGGGAGAAGTTATTCAGATCACCTCCTGGTTCCTGCAACAAGTTTAGTCCTGCTGTGTTTTGTCGCAGGGGTATTGCTAGATGACTTGCTTGTTGCCGAAGACTTGGCCGCTGCTGAAACAACTAGTGCAGCTTCACATGCAGCTGCTGCTGCTGCTGGGAGGATAGCAGGAAGGTATGGGTTTGGTGATGAAAGAACAAGGCAAACAGACCCCGAGGTAGTTAATGACGGCTCAGTTGTACTGGGAACTCCTGTTGCACCCCCTATAAATGGTGATATGTATTCTGATATAAGCACTGAAAATGCGACGCTTCAAGGATCTCGGTGAGTTTGCAGTTGCATAGGAACAACAGCATCTGCTATCTGTTTTATGTTAATTATATGATTGTTTCTAAAGATCTATCTTGTGGTTTGTTTTACAGGAGACTCATCAAAGGTGTTGAATATCTAGTGGAGGCTTCTGCCGCAGAAGCTGAGGCTATTACTGCCACCCTAGCAGCTGCAAAAGCTCGACAACAAGGTAATGGAGAAGTTGAACTTCCAGATAGGGATCGTGGAGCAGAGGCAACACCAAGTGGAAAACAGGCCCCTTCTTTGATCAAGCCCGATTCTGTCTTATCAAATAATTCTGCCCCAGCTGGAGTCCGGCTACATCACCGTGCTGTCTGTGCTCAAATCCTTAATGCTATGTTAGTTTTGGTGCTCATAAGGTTTACTAATGATGTGCCTTAATGCATTGAAGGTGGTTGTAGCTGCAGAGACTGGTGGAGCTCTTGGTGGCATGGTACGCCAGCTTTCGATTGATCAGTTTGAAAATGAAGGCAGGCGAGTCAGTTATGGAACACCAGAAAATGCAACAGCTGCAAGAAAACTATTGGATCGTCAAATGTCCATCAACAGTGTTCCCAAAAAGGTAATGATTCGTCTCTAGACGCATCGCCTGATTACATGCCACAATGTGGCTTACCATTATTCGTCTGATGTGTTATTCATGCAAGTAAAAAGGGTAAACTGCTTGCAGTTAGTGCATAACTTTTTCTAAATAAGTTGCTGCGTTGTTCAGATCCAGTGTATTTGGCTCTTGCCTCTTTTTCTTTGGGTGTAGTTGTCTGAAGGACCATCTGTAACAACTAACAGCTAGATATCGAAATGGCCCATTTGGTAGCACAAAAGTAAACACCACCCCCCCCTCCCCCCCCCC
>ML437708.1:51473-84793 GCA_005239525.1 Nicotiana knightiana
GGGGGGGGGTTGGAACAGAAATGGGGTTGCGATACAATTGAACTGCGTTAATTCAATCAGGGTAACTAGTCCATAACCATTCTGAATATCAAGCAGAGACTTACCTGTTCTGTACTAAATGTAACTGCCATCATCTTTACAGCTTAAGCTGTTATTTTCATATGAAGACAAATAACTACATTTTGTTAGTTATATCATTTCTTTTCCTTACTGTCTCAGGTGATTGCCCATCTTTTGAAGCCTCGCGGCTGGAAGCCGCCTGTTCGGCGGCAATTTTTCTTGGACTGCAATGAGATGGCTGATCTTTGTGACAGTGCCGAAAGGATATTTGCGAGTGAACCTAGTGTTTTACAGCTTAGGGCTCCTATTAAGATATTTGGTGACCTGCATGGGCAATTTGGGGATCTTATGCGTCTTTTCGATGAGTATGGTTCCCCATCGACTGCTGGGGATATATCGTAAGTGCCTTGACTCAATCTACCTTCTACCTGTTTTATTTTCTGTCCAAGCCATTTGACAGCATAAATTCCTTGGATTGCAGTATTTTTTCGATTTACCCTCTTTTTGTTTTGAATGGATATTTTGATTGAAAATTGCGGGCGTCGCAGTTTCTTGTTGTTGTAAATGTCTGGTGTCTCGGTACGGCTATCAGAATTCTGATACTGATTTAATGGAAAACGGTCATCTTTACCCCTCTTCTTTTGAGAGTTGTCCATATCTACCCTCCATTTGAGTATTCGACTGTGTATAGCCCTACCGTTACACATTTGAACACAAATACCACTCAGCCGTTAAGGAACCCGGACCCATCATTAAAATCAACAAGTGGAGGGCCAATACACATTTTAAAACACCCGGTTCATTTTCCCAAACCCATTATCTGACCCATCTGAAAATCTGTTTTAATTCGTATTGTTCCGACTCAAATTAGGAATAATAATTATACTTTCTCATCTTGGCTATGTTTCTCCGCCATATACTGTGATTTAGTTCAATGGAACCATTTGATTATAAAATCATGTTGTCTTCAATTGAAGGGAAAAGATGAGACCAATAAACCTCTTGATAAAAGTTATGTAGCATAACCAAATATCCTATGTAGAAGATTATGTAGCCTTTATACATCAAAACTTATATTCTAAGTGACTTACTTGGTCTCAGGTGAGGCTGTCACAATATTCTCTTGGTGTCTATTTGCTGTCTCTCATGTCCTTCTGACTCCTGCAGACTTGTACCATTTTTTGGATTGATCTATCAGTTAGATCAGTTTGATGTGTCAAGATTCGTTCTTTTAGTTTGATACTAATTTTTGTAAGTGAATACCAGGTATATTGACTACCTATTCTTAGGAGATTATGTTGACAGGGGCCAGCACAGTTTGGAAACGATAACTCTTCTTCTTGCTTTAAAGGTACCTCTTGTGTCTTATTCTTCTTGCTTTAGAGGTACCTCTTATATCTGGATGTTTGCTATGCTTTCAACTTCTTAGTTACTCTGTGATTTTGATGATCATAAATTGATGCTTTAGGTTGAGTATCCCCTCAATGTTCATCTAATTCGTGGGAACCATGAAGCTGCAGATATTAATGCGCTTTTCGGCTTTCGAATTGAGTGCATCGAACGGATGGTATGTTATGATTTACTGGGTGAAGCTTGTCCTTGCCATCCAAGCTGGATACTGATGTCCATTTATGCAACAGGGTGAGCGAGATGGAATTTGGGCATGGCATCGATTTAATAGATTGTTCAACTGGCTTCCTCTGGCAGCATTAATTGAGAAAAAGATAATCTGTATGCATGGTGGTATTGGAAGGTCAATTAATCATGTTGAACAAATAGAAAATATCCAGCGTCCTATCACTATGGATGCTGGCTCAATTGTTCTTATGGATTTGTTGTGGTTAGTCTCTGTCTTCTCTTGTGCTTCCTTCATTGACTTTAAATACTCATATTTTCTCACATCAGTGTGTTTCTAGGTCTGACCCAACAGAAAATGATAGCGTTGAAGGATTAAGACCAAATGCAAGAGGTCCAGGGTTGGTTACTTTTGGGGTGAGTAATTTTCATTCCGTATTAATTTAGGGAGTTAATTTTCTCTTGATATCTTGTTTCGGGGTAGTGGAAATTTTTGTTTTCTTCCACCTAGTGTCTCTTATTTTTGGGAAGCTGCAACATTCTTATCAGTTAACTGGAGTTACTTAAAAGGGCCCAGTGCAGAAAGATATGATATTTCAAACATAAAGTTAAGATTGCTCCATCTTCCCTCTTTTTCCACTTTGACATTATGGGCTGTCATTTTCTTGAGTTTGTTTTGTGCAATTGCAGCCCCTTCCATCTTTGTAACTTGGGCGTTTTTAATTTCTATGTCCAAGCTCTTTTCATTCAAGACAATTGAACTCACAAGTCCTTGAAGTCACTTATCTGTTTTCTGAACTGGAGTTTTGGTACTTCAGTTTATGTGGTGCTTGAATATGAGATATCACTGCTATCCTGTCTCTGGGATGTTTGGTGTGATGTAGTTTCTCTAGCATTTCCTGTCGCACTAATGTAAGCACTTGCATACATGCAGCCTGATCGTGTGATGGAATTCTGCAACAACAATGATCTTCAACTGATAGTCCGGGCGCATGAATGTGTGATGGATGGATTTGAACGATTTGCTCAGGGACATTTAATTACACTTTTCTCAGCCACTAATTACTGTGGTATGATGTTACAAATTTTGGATATTTGGAGGTTTTCTACTTTATATATATGATTTATCTTTATGCAAAATATTTGTTTTCTTTTTTTCCCTTTCTACAGGTACTGCTAATAATGCTGGTGCTATCTTGGTATTGGGTAGAGATCTTGTTGTGGTTCCAAAACTTATTCATCCGCTGCCGCCAGCAACATCTCCTGAAACTTCACCAGAGCGGCATATAGAGGACACTTGGATGCAGGTTTGTTATTTCCAGGTCTTCTTCGACCCACATATTCTCTGCTTTGATGTGTGTCTAATCAGTCTTACAATTGTTGGGACAGGAGCTAAATGCTAACAGACCACCAACACCAACTAGAGGACGTCCTCAAGTTGCCAATGATCGAGGTTCTCTTGCTTGGATTTAGATTATAGCTCGATTATTTTGTTATACTTCCAGGCTCATGCTAACATGTAGGATTTCCAGTGATGTGTACATAGCACGACACCATTCAAAGAGTTCCATGGAGAGTACTTATCCTCTTGAAAATTTGAAGGCTTGAGGCACCTTGGGGATTCTTCCACAGAAAATATGCTTTCAGAGAATCAGATTTAGATATTGGAGGTTGCGGGTGCATGGTCAATTCATCACGATGCAGATCAGTTCGGGGTTTCCAATAGTTGCCTTTTGTACATTGAGCCAGAAGCAGGTAGAAAGATTTTATCATGACGCAGAACGAGTTCCGGGTGTATTTTATTCCTTGTCAAGAGCCAGTTCGGAGTGGGTAATGCTGGGTTTTTATTGTATTCTATTCCTTGTTAATCCTGCATAATTGTTTCCTCGTTTAGGGTGTATCATTTTTGTCTACGGTAGAAGAGGACTTGAGTCGTCCCCCCACATATGATTGCTGAGATATATAATCCTGAAGATCGCTGTTGTAATTCATGTATCATAGAGGTGGTTGCTTGTATTGCTGCCTTGTAAAATGTTACTTCCAAGTGAACAAGAAAAAGATGCAAAAAAAATAGCTGGTCATATAGTATTTATCCTTTTCCCTTGAAGAAACTTAGAAACTCAGTTGACATCATAAGCTTTAGTTTTCTCTCAATGCATCAAAAGAGACAGCGAAATGCAATGAGCTTTCGACATTGACTACATCTTTGGATTTCTTCGAAACCAATTTACTTTTATCAGTAAAATGTTAGACTATCCTCCATTCTACAGCTTGACAAACTATCGTCAGTAACGGTATCTTGTGTAGTTGTGGAGATTGTGTTGTAATGTGTTATTTAAATACTTACAAGGTACAGTACACATTCACCTTTCATTCGGGTGCGGACATCTTGAGGTTTGCAAGCACCAATATTTCTCAACCAACGGCCATTTGAAGTCTTATTTACCTCCAATATATTCTTGCAAACTTCAACGTGTTGTACTGATAAGAGATTAACAGGATGATAGAGATGTACTTTAGGGGAAAGCCGAATATGGCTTCTTCAGTATATGCACATAACGTAAATAAATGAATACTACTAGTTTCAGATTTTACATACGCAGAGTCATTTACGTGATTGGAGCTACAGAAAACTGAAAATACATCAGATCTGATTCAGTCAGTCCCATGTCATTCATTCTCTCTCACTCACTGCTTTCTAGATGTCACATTAGGACGTCTGATGATCGAATAAGGTAAGTAGTGCAGAACAGAATACCAAAAGCTGCTATCTTCCAGGACAGGTCCACACTTGAATGCAAATAATAATTTGCTGCTCAGTAATTAGTTTATCTAAGGATACATCTTTATAAAAGCGTGAAGCTTACCCTCAAGAAGCCAGTTCAAGCTTGGATGAGATTAAGGAATAAAAAACTATCATGTGTTAACCTCGTTTATCGTTTAACTGGTCTTTGAACGTAAGATTTGTTGGGATCTTCTGTCTTAAGCTTTGGAGGCCGAATCTCTCCTTTCTTAACCTGCAGAAAAGCATGATGAAAATTCAATTATACCGCCCACACCCTATTCTTTATCATATTACAGTAAAGTGGTGGAGCATGTGTTGATTGCAATCTAAGCCAAACTTACCTTCTTCCCGCCCTTCATGAAATCCCTCCAGCTGGACACCTGATGACACAAAGAAGTGGAACTCAGCTATCAGAAAGAAATCTTACTGTAGATTATATTTCAGAAAACATTGAGCTATAGTGCTGCTGTTCCTACACGTCAAGCATAACCGAGGATACACCATTAGTATTATTCTTAAAAATCTTATAAACCTGAAGATCTTTGTGACGACAATAAAGTGAATAGTCCTACTAACAAGAAACAAGCAAGATAAGTAAGTAGTAACTAAGAAGTTAACCTGCAAGTTATATGAAAGAAAAACATACTCCAACCAACATAAAATAAGTATTCCAGCAAGCTAGTTAAAAAGATAACTCCAGTCGCGTTGCAGCTATACATAACAGTTATGGACCTAGGCCTTCTCCTTGTCTTAAGTTTATGGTGTGAACACAAGAAATGCCGAGTTAGATGTTACAGAAGATTGGAGCAAACGGAAGGCAGCTTGAAGAAAAACAAAATTATGTCACTTCGGATTATTTGCAAGGAAAGAACTAGGAGATTATTTCACAATAGTGAGATGAAGTTGACAAGTATAACAAACTTATTTTTCGTTCATATTTCGGAGCAAAGAGAGAATCACTTTTTCACATCATAGATTGCAATTGAGCCACAAACTTACATACTTTTGACACCGTCTTTTGTGCTAATAATGTAAGTCATTTGACTTGTTGAAAGAAAAACCAGATCTTATTCAAATGAGTGCCACAAATTGGAAAACCTTTGGCACTACATTTCAAAGCAAGGCGAAAAGTGCAAAAATACTTCATAAATTGGCAGAATATATTGAGACCTCCTTGAACTTGATACTTTTTATTCCGTGTCCACCTGAACTAGTTTTGGTCCTAATTACCCCCTTGATCTTAGCAATTTAATAGCCTTGGACGCCCTGGACGCTGATGTGGCAAAAAGCATGAATACACTATCTTTTAGGCACGTGGGGGAAGAAAAATAGCAAAATAGGCTTCCAAAGTGGGGTATTTTCCAACTATTAATTGTCACATAATCAAATACAATGATTTATTTGTTTCAACTGCACTTCTCCTTGTTTCTTCTTAATATACATTGCATACTTTATCCCAATTATATTTTGTTTCCTCTTTAGATACAATGGCTATTTGTTCCAACTATGTATATCCTTTTTCCGGGACCAAATTTACAAAACTTAGTTGAAACTCCGCTACTTTAGCCAAATAAAAAAGATGGTTTAGCCAAAGTGAGGGAGTTCAAATGATGTATTTTCTAGAGAAAGAAAAAAAATGCATTTCTTCTTTTCATGCAATGACTATTTAAAAAAATTGTAGCCAAAATGTTGTTCCAAGTTTTTTACAAATTTGGCCCGAAAAAGATGATCCAAATAATGGGCGGATTTTGCAAATCTCAAAATATATATTTTATTCTAAAAAATGTGATGCAGACAAAAAAGTCCATGTGGCAGAGTATATGTCACACTTCCCTGGGTTGAGATCATCTAGGGGGGTCGAGGATAATGAAATGTCTCGTTCAGGGGAGTAATTAGGACAATGTAAAGTTCAGGTGTGCACTGAATAAAAGTCATCAAGCTTAGGGGAGTCCCAATCTATTCTACCTCACTCTGATGGAGTATAATAGTGATCCTGTGCAAGTAAATTAAAAATAAACCATGAAACACTGAGGTACATAATGCAATTGAGAACTAACCCTCTTTTCTCTAGTTCCTTCCCACTGCTCCTCATGCTCACGTTTTCTTTTCCACATCTCCTTTGTTTCTTCCTCATCTTTCTTCAAGCGACCTTCCTCTTCAGATATCTGCATAAAATCCACCACGAAGCTTAAGTAAAAATTTAGAAAGATGATAAGATAGAGAAAACAGCACCGGAACATACTCTCACTGCCATTTTTCTTCTCCGCCATTCTTGTTCTGTCAATATTTCTCTAACCTTCAACTTCAGCTGCTGCTGAAATTCCTGTGACTGCTCATGTTCTTGGTCATATTTTCCCTGTTTTCACAATCAGGAGGTAAAGAAATAAACCATTTGACAATCAAAAGTTATATAAAGCTTCAAAAATTTCTTAAATGCTCTACTGAAACGGGAAACCATGTAAGTTCCCTGGCCAAATCATTAAGGTGGAATAAGAGTCGGTAAGAAACAAAACACAAGGAGTCCACCAAGAAGTTACACCAGTAGAAAGGTAGAGAAAAGATTAAGTCCAAACACATCAAGTTACAGAACCAAATCAAGGAGTCGGTGACCTGCACGGTTCAATGTGGTTTTGGTTGTGTATAGATGAACACGGTGCCATTGTAAGAAATATTTCCAGCTAAATTCAGATGAAGTAGATAAAATCTGAGACAATTGCAGAGCTACCTCAGTAACTAATGACTTCAATTTGCTAGCAGTGTCTTTCTTAAGCTGCTTCTTCCACTTTGATCTTAGTTCTTCTGAGCTCATACACAAAAAGGGGAAAACAAGTAACTTCCAGTGTAAGGAGACAAAAAAATAACAGACACAGAAACGAGAAGAATAATTCGTATACTAGCTCCATGATGGGAATGCAAAACAGTCTCCATTTATCCATGTTGAGTTACAGAAGAAGACTTCCAAAAGCAAAACCGACAATCCACTTGCCCCCTATTGATCATCATTATGCACATATAAGTACAGAAAATCTTACGTCTGAACATCATTTTAACAAAAAGTTGTGCAAGCTGATTTGATTGGATAGTTGTAGTTTTTAGAGTATTTATGTGTGTTTTCTGTGAGTGAAAGAAGATCTTTAAGGTGAATATCGGCTGCTGGGCACTTCTTTAATCTTTAACCAAAATTTCAACTTTTTGCAAAAAAATTCAAAATTTTGAAACGAACCCTGTTTCGCTAAAAATAACAACAGTTTTTTTCCAAAAAGAAAACAGTCACGAAAAAATGCTGACACAGTTTTGTGGAACTCAGACCACTGAAGAGTTGCAGGACCTGTTCTAAAGTTCCATCAGAAATACAGTAAAATGTGAATGCAGTCTATCCACGCAAAAAGGACACAAAAAGGAATAGCGAAGTGATGGTGGACCTTTTGCCGCATTAACTTGGTTCAGAATGTAATCCCTCTCCTGTGGATCAAGCAATAACTGTTGCGCTTTAGCTAAGGCTGCATAGAACATGAGAAAGAATTGCATAAAAGAATTCATAAGCAGGAAGGGATAGATATAAAACAGCTAGTTCATACTGAGCAGTAAAATGATAAATCAAACCAAATCATCCTACAATAAGACTACAGGTAAGCCTGTATTTTTTGAAATTCAAGAAAAGCTTAAACTCTTTTGAAGCTCTCGCCATTGCTTCTTCTGATTCTTTTGACTCAACATCTATGATATTTCTCCTGAAAGTGCATTCTTTTGATAGTCCTTAAAGATTGTGACCATAAAGAATATTGATTCCTTTTTTTAGAAAAAGAAGGGAAAACAACACACAGAATAACTGATTCCAGCACTAAACCATTTCATTTTACCATGACAAGTAACTAAATTGACAATGTGGTGAAGGGTCCAGTACATTCAAACATTGAGAAATCGGCACGGTGCTATTTGAAAAAACAAAGTGCTCCAAGTTGAATGATCAATTAAGCAGGGAAAGATGATAAGAAACTCATTATGCTGCAATCTGAAAATGAAAATTCGATCAACCACTATTTCAAGCAATACACTAAATAATCAAAAGTTGAAGCTTAATTCAAAGAGAAGGCTTTATCCAGTTAATTAAGAAGATGAGCCCAGTATAAACCAAAATTCTGACGTAGTGAAATATGCCTTTGCTATAGTGACACAGCCCAGCATAGACTATACTTATCAACTGATCATTCATGTGTATTTATAGAAACAAAAATAGTGTTATACATGATTAAATGAGAGTTGTGGACATGAAAGTAATTATGAAAAATAAACACCAGAGAGCTAAATGGGAATTTGAGAATTTCTGAAAGAATAAAATTGAATATTAGTATTAACTAGCACCTAATACTAACACATTGAGAAGAAATCATTGTCGGTTAGCATCACCGAAATGCTTTAGTATTTAACTAATGTCCAACTTGGAAATCCAAACATAACATTTTAATTGAAAAATCAAAACAGAGCACTCAACATTTCTTCATATCTCCTCCGAAATGGCTTCCCTAAACTTTCTAAAAAGCAAAAGCTCATGCAGAAAAAGACCAAGAAAAAGCCGCATCCTAATTATCCCCTCCAAGAAATATGAAAAACACTGGACACCTGCTTCAACTGAGAGTATATCCTCAGAATATCATTCCAACAATAGAAAGGAACAGACAATGGAAAAGTCAGCAAAGTTATGTTCTAGTGAGGATGTTAGAGTTTTCAAAGATTATGGAGCAAGGAAAACGAGATAGCTATCCTCGAACATTAGTTGTTGTAGAAAGTTCCAGAGATTATGGAATATTATTGGTCCGGACATGCCTTTTTTGAGATCAGACATGAGAAACTCACTATGTGTTTCCATGGACAAAAGATTGTATTAATCGGAAAGAACAATTTAAATGGTGGTAATTCAGGACAATGATTGAGTTTGGTTTTATGTGAAGGGAAGTGCTTACGATCTGGAAGATTGGTTCAAAAGGAATCCTTGCAGAACTGAAAGAAAGAGCATGCCTTTTCCATTGCCCATTTCTGAGTATGCCTTCGATGATAGCTATCTCGTCTTCCCTGCTCCATGATCCATGAAAACTCATCCTTCACTTTGCTGACTTTTCCACGGTTTGTTCTTTCTAGTGTTGGAATGCGATTATGAAGATATACCCTCATTTGAAAGAGGTATTCACTATTTGCCGAATTCTTGAAGGGGGATCAATAGTTGCAAGTTTTTCTTGGCCTTTTTCTGCATGAGCTTCTGGCTTTTGGATAAGTATAAGGAAGCCATATCAGAGGAGAGATGAAACACACATCGAGTGGTTTATTTTGAATTTTTAATTGCAATGTTTTGTTTTGATTTTCAAGTTGATTGCTAAGAAATACTAAAGCATCCGGTGATGCTAACCGATAATAATTTTTCCATGTTAGTATTAAGTAAATATTCAATTATATTCTTTCAAAAATCTTAATTTCCTATAGTTCATCCATTTCTCTCTCTCACGTTTATTTTTCATAATTACTTTCAGTTTCTCATTACTCTAATCTAATATTGTATAATATACACGGACACATCAGTGCCACCATTCGAGGAAAATAGGGACCCATCAAGGAAAAATGTACTCCCTCTCCCTAATCTATTTTCTTATTAGTTTGTTTTAAAAAATATTACTTTTTGAAATTTGAAAACAATTTAACTTGCACTTCTCATTATACCCTTAGTGACAAGTTTTTATAGCTCTACAAATATTATGACATATTTAAGATCACAAATTTCAAAAAATTTATAATTATTTAATACTATGTCATGTTCAAAATCACAAGATTCAAAAGCATTTTTTTCCTCAAGACAATGGAAGATTTTATGGCTGAACAATTTTAAAGATTACTTAGTATGGAAAGGAAACAACAAGAAGCTTTTTTCAATGAAAGCTGCATACCAGCTCTTCTCTTCTTCTGGAAAACAAGTCACAAACAGGCTATGAGAACACATATGGGAAGTGCAAAGCTCCATTTAAGGTGGTGTGTTTCTCATGGTTGATCCAAATAAAAAAGGCATGTTTGACCAAGGAGAATCACGTATAGCAATATATATATATATATATANTCCCAAAAGTCTAATCACATACTCAATTAATCTATACTTCTCGGTCATAGATGTATTCAAAGCACCCAAGATAAGTTGACCAAATCTAGTGCCGATCTACACCCACCACACCTACACGGCTACACCCACGTTGTGTTGACACGAGTGTGGCAGGGATGTTGAAGAGTCCAAGCAACATAGGTTCACATTAATGGCCCAGGAACCGCAGTCTTCTGCTCTCTTTAGTAGGTTACCCATTTTCAACTACTGTGGTTGCCTTACATTATGAAAAATCTTTCTCGAGGCAAAATGTTTTTAACCAATCATTTAACGGGCAGTCTATACATGAAAAAGATCATTTAAGGGGCAGTCTCTACATGAAAGAAACCAATTTATAAACATTAAACAACCTACTGAGCGGAACAGGGATAACAATTAAAGCATAACCCAAATATTCAGTGAAACTATAAGACTAAAGAACCAAAAAAATTCTTTTAATAACCGTGAACAACCCTCCCCCACCCACCCACCGGGGTGGCGCTGTTCGAAATTAAGTGGACAATGAGCCTGCCTTCTATCCTTCTCCACTTAAATACCAAGTTGCGCCATGAATCAAATCCGTGACATGTGCCTAAGCCACACATCACAAGTTGACGCTTGTACCACTAAACCAAAGCCTTGGGGGGCTTAAGGAACTAACAAATATGAACCTTAGCATTCATCCAATACATAATGAATGTTTGTTTGAATAGAGAAGTCCCTCACCCAAGAAAGTACCTAAAATAAAAATACTCTCCTCTACACGAGGAACAACACGGAGTGGCTATTCTTACCACCAAATGCCTCCTTCGCTTGTGGATGCTTGCACTTATCAGGGTGAACAAGCAAAGACAACTGCATATACATAATTATGTTAAAAATATTAGGGTGGAGTCACAAAATATGATATGAAAAAATGGACTCATTTGAGTCCAATGGGGATGTTTAAGACATATACCTTGCGATACTGCTTTTTAACATCGTCAATGGATGAATCAAACGACATGTTAAGGTATTCAAATGGATTCAACTTGAAACATGAAAGTATCCTGCAGAGTATTTAAGTTTTAAACCAAACGAAGAAATTAGAATCAAACATATAAGAAGCAATATTGAATTTGCATTTAACCTGCTACAAAAAGCTATATATGTGTTCTTTAGTGTGTGTGTGTAAGGGGGCTTGGACCTGTTAACTTCGTTATCGCGCTCAACCTCGCTGACCTCAGCGAAGAATTGCTTGAGAAGCGCGTCCTCCTCAGCGGAGGATTTTCCCGGTGGCGGTGGTGGTGCGGCGGTAACAGAGCTGTTTTCTCCCATCTAATCACGCGTTGAGTTCACGCTCCGCTGTGAATCTCTTTCCAGTTACTCGTCACAACCACTCCACCCGCCGGAGATGAAAACTCCCAAAATGTTTACGGTTTAATGGGTACTCCAGTTCTGATACTCGGGTTCTGGGCTCCTCTCTGACGTCCAACCCAAAATCGTATGTGCCGAAATAATTAGGAAATTTTGTAAAAAACTTCTTTTAAATATTATTTTCTATAACAATTTTTTAGTTTTTATAGTAAAATATGTGTTTATAGTATACATTACAGTTAAGTCATTAAATACGTTGTCTAATAATTTTCTTTTTCTTTATTCAGTTATTCTCTTCCAACACATCACCATTGTCTTCCCCACTGTTAAACAACGATTCTCAGAAACCGCCATTGTCTCCCTCAATTTTTAATTTTTTTGCTCCAAAAAGTTATGGTAAGTATTAAAGTTTTTGGCTTTTGGCCGTTAAAGCCATTGTCTTTCTCAATTTTCAACTTTTCTTTCTCCAAAAAATTGTGGTAAGAGTTAAAGTTTTTGGGTTTCTGGCCGGTTAAAGCTCCGCATATGCGTACCCGCACCTACGGTCCCCAATCCGCAAAGGCGAAACAATAAATGTGCACAAACTTATAGAAGCGACAAAAATCACGCAGAAGCGTGTCCGCACCTACACTCCAAAATGCGCAGATGCGAAGCAACAAAACCAGACTTGTCAAAAACATGAAAATGATTCAAAACTCGTCTAAAACACACCCGGGGCTCCCAGAACCCCATCCAATCATACCAATAAGTTCCATAATTGAACACGGACCCGCTCGAGTCCTGAAATCGCATCAAACAACATCAAAACTATGAATCGCACCTCAAATTAAACTTAATGAACTTTTAACTTCTACAACTCGCGCCGAATCATATCAAGTCAATCTGAATAACCTCAATTTTGCGTGCAAGTCCTAAATGGCATAACGAAGCTATTCCAACTCTCGGAATTACAATCCAAGCCCGATATCGACAAAGTCAACTCCCGGTTAAATCTCTCAACCATCCAAGCCTTCAACTTTTCAATTTTTGCCAAAATGCATCAAGTCAACCTACGAACCTCCAAGTCCAAATTCAGACATACGCCTAAGTCTAAAATCACCATACAAAGCTATTGAAATTATCAAAATACCATTTTGGAATCGTCTACACAAAAGTCAAACTCCGGTCAACTCTTTTCACTTAAGCTTCTAAAACAACAATTATCCTTCCAAACCAATCTTGAATCATCCGAAAATCTGACTCGGTCACACACACAAGTCATAATACATGATACAAAACTGCTGGAGAACTTAAGCCACCGAACGGGATACTAATTCTCAAAACGACCGGCTGGGTCATTACAATGGACTTAAGCTACATGCAAGCATGAAGATCAAAAGAAAAATCAATGTATCGTTGAGAGGAACACCAAGTGATTCATACAAGAAAATACCAACATATCTTTACATGTTAGAGTATGCTAACCCATGATCAGTGACATGACTACACACTAAAGTAGATGGAAGCTTCTTGTATGCATTTATAGCGATATATGCATCGGTTAGAGGCTGGACCTATTGTAGGCCAACAGTTAAAGTTGATGGAAGTTTTTTAAAGTCAACATACAGAGGGAACATACTCACAGTTTCCACGCAAAATGCAGAGGGTAAGAAAAAAAGTTGTTTCAGAATCGGTATTGAATAATTGATGTACTTTCCTATTTTAAAAATTCAATCCAATTACATTCAGTTAAAACAACAAACAGATACTCAATATCATATGATACCAATATGGTATACAAGTATACCAATAGAGTGTATAATTATTTTGCTACATACCTGCACCAACCTATGACTATACTACTCTATGAAATGATATATTAATATTGTGTGTTGTAACTAATATTTTTTCCTTTGGTTTTACAGGACAAATTCTACCCCTCGCATATGCAATTGTTGATTCAAAAAATGATGCATCGTGGGAGTGGTTCATCATGCAGTTCAGAGAAACATATGGACAAAGATAGGGAATGTGCATTGTATCAGACATGCATGATGGTATATGGAGAGCAACTTCAATTGTTTATCCAGAAGTCCCTCATTGTGCATGTATATTTCATCTGTGGAACAACATAAAGATGAACTTCAGGAAGAGCCAAAAACAAATCAAAGAAGTATAGTTTGTGTTAGCAATGGCGTACACTATTGAAGAATTCAACATGCATATGATAGAGTTAGAAGCTATTGATAGTAGAGTGAAGACATACCTAATGGATATTGGGTATGATAAATGGTCCTGAGCACATTCCAAGGCAAATAGAACCATGACCATGACATCGAATATTGCAGAATCATTAAATGCAACAAACAAGATTACAAGAGACCTCTAGTTGTGAATTTTCTTGACTTTATGTAACGACTCGACCGGTCATTTTGAGACTTGTAGCCTTGTTCCCCCCATTTACCGCTAATTTTGTACTTTATAGATGTTATGTGAATTGCTGGGGTAGTCGGTTCGGGTTCGGAGGGATTCGGAAGGAAATGAGACACTTAGTCTCATGGTTGAAAGTTTAAGTTGAAATGGTTGACTGGATGTTGACTTATGTGTAAACAACTCAGGAATGGAGTTTTGATGGTTCCGTTACCTCCGTTGGGTGATTCTGGACTTAGGAGCATGTCTGGATTGTGATTTAGAGGTCCGTAGTGGAATTAGGCTTGAAACGGCGAAATATTGGATTTTGGAAAGTTTGACTGGGAGTTGACTTTTTGATATCGAGGTCAAGTTTTGATTCCGAAAGTTGGAGTAGGTTTGTAATGTCATTTATGACTTGTGTGCAAAATTTGGGGTCAATCGCACGTGATTTGATAGGTTTCAACGTCATTGTAGAAGTTGGAATTTTCTTAGTTTCAATAGGCATGAATTGGGGTGCGATTCGTGTTTTTGAAGTTGTTTAATGTGATTTGAGGGCTCGACTAATCTCGTATCGTGTTTTTATACTTGTTGGTATATTTGGTTGAGGTCTCGAGGGGCCTCAGGGTGATTTCGGATGGCTTTCAGATCAAGTTTGAGTTTGGAGGACTACTGTAGCTGAAGTCTGTTTGTGTAACCGCACCTGCGGAGCTTTGATCGCAGGTGCGAGCTGAGGAGCGCAGATGCAGCTGAGACTGAGACTGAAACTGAGACTGAGAAGGAAAGTGTTTGTAAGTGCGAGGATTTTTCTGCACCAGCGTGGTCGCAGGTGCGGTGTGATGGGCACAGAAGCGAAGGGTACGCAGGTGTGATGTGGAGTTTCGCACCTGCAGTTGCACAAATGCGAGGGTGATGACCGCAGAAGCGGAGGCCCAGCTCCAGTGGTTCACTGTAGAAGAAAAATTTTGGTCGCTTCTGTGACACCGCAAATGTTTGCCCGTAGAAGCGGAAAGGCTGGACAGAAAGATAAATACAATGGTTCGCAATTTTGCTTCATTTTAAACATTTTGATCTTGGTTTTGGCGATTTTTGAGAGGATATTCGAGGGGATTTTTGAGGTAAGTCCCATGTGATCATTTTTTTATGAATAATCTTGTTTACCCATTGATTTTCCGACCCAGTTGGTGTGTATTTAAGGTGTAAATTGGGGGTTTGAGGCTAGGGATTTAGAAAGTTTGATTTGGGGATTTAGGTGACGATTTGGTGTTGAATTTTGATAAATTTGGTATGATTGGACTCGCGGTTGAATGGGATTTCAGGTTTTGTGACTGTTATCGAATTTCGAGACGTGGGCCCGGGCCCGACTTTTGAGTCGATTTTTTACTTTTGCTTAATAGCTTAGAATTTTCTTATAGAATTGATTCCTTTAGCCCGTATTGATTATATAGAATTGTTTATGGCTAGATTCCAGGCATTCAGAGGCCGTTTCGCGAGGCAAGGGTGTGTTGGAGTAGAGATTTGCTCGGACTGAGGTAAGTAACAGTTCTAAATTTGGTTCTGAGGGTATGAAACCCCGTATTTGGTGTCATGTGTTTGGTTTTGAGGTGACACACATGCTAGGTGACGGGCGTGGGAGCGTGCACTATAGGAATTTTGACTTGGTCAATTACATGGAACTATGTAGCTGAATAATCTGCTGTTATCCGAACATTTTCCACGTATTAGAGAAATTGAACTGCAAATCTTGTTAGAAATCATGTTTAGACCATGTGTTGACACTATAGGGACCCACAGAGGTCGTGTACATGTTGAATTACATGTTAATTTGTTGTTTTGTACTCAGTCACATATTTACCTGCACATTACATCTCATTCTCTATTGTTCATTATTGATGCATTATATCATTGTTGTTTGGGCTGCTTATCATGATTTCTGAGAGCCCGAGAGACTGGAGATGTTGATGAGTGAGTGAGGCCGAGGGTCTGATTGTAAGGATATTTATGGAATCGGGTTGCACGCCGGAACATGTTTTGTTGTTATATGCCATGATTGGCTTGTTATAGAGCTTGGGCTAAAGGAGCCATCCGAAGTCTGTACACACCCCCAGTGAGCGCAGGTACCTAGTGAGTGCGAGTGTCGAGTGCTGAGTGTTTGAGAGGAATGAATGGCTGTGAGGAAAGAGTGATTGTGAGGTTGGAGTGAATGTGAGGACTGAGTGACTGTTGCTTTGAGAGGATGCATTGATTTCATTATTGTTGCACTTCAGCTGTCATATATCACAGTTTTGAAATTTCTGAGAGATATTATCATCTATTTCAGTTGAACTTGACATGAATTTACTGTTTTGGCCTTAATTGTCGAACTTGAAAGTATGCCTACCTTCTTATGTGAAATTACTATAATTGAACTTTAACTGTGAAACTCGTCACTACTTTCAGTTCCTTCTTTAGTCTTGTTACTTACTGAGTTGGTTGTACTCACGCTACACCCTGCACTTCGTGTGTAGATTTAGGTGTTCCGGACTCGATGGGTGTTGATTTTATTGCATAGTTGATCCTTTGAGAGATTCCAAGGTAGCTGCTCGGCGTTTTGCAGGCCTTGTCTCTCCTTCCATATATTCTTGCTTATTGTATTTTAGTTGCAGACTATTATTGACCGTGTTTTCCAGACTTGTGATGTATAAATGCTCATGTACTCTGTGACACCCTGATAGTTGGGAACTTCCGCGTTGAGTTTTGGGTTATATCCCTGTTTATGAGAATTTTTATTATTTAAATTGCTTTAATCCATTTTGTGTTTAAAGTGTGGAAATTATTTCATAATATCGGCTTGCCTAGTACCACGTTAGGCGCCATTATGACGTGTTAGGATTTTTGGATCGTGACACTTTATGACGACATTGCTTCAGAAATGGAACTACACCAATTGGAAAAAATACAGTGGAATCATTTATGAAGATCGGTGAAAAGTATGAGATTGGCAGATACTACTATCTTATCACAGACGATGACGAATGCATTTTCAGAATCATAAAAATATCGCATGTACAGTCGTTTTACTTCTTCACTTTAGAGATTTCACTAAACAAATGAATATTGTTATTAAGAAAATACTATTACTTCATACAGGATACATCTAATGAATTTTCTTAATTAAAATTATATTAGGTGTTTCCATCAACTCAATTGTTACATTTAGTAATTGATGGCCAAATAAGAAATGTGGTGCGTCTACATGAAAAAAATTGCACTTGTGGAAGGTTTCAGCTAGACAATATTCCATGCCCACATTCAATGGTAGTTATACAAAAATTTCATATGGATTCATACAAGTATTTCTCGGATTACTACAACATATACTACTTGCTGAAAACGTATGAGATACCAATAAACCCTTTGCCGGATGAAACAATGTAATAAATTCCAGAACACGTATTTTCGCAGGTGGTACTGCCACCAAAAGGAAAAATCAAACCAGGAAGACCTAAAAAGAAGAGAGGCATATGAGGTTGGGAAGGAAATACAGTTACATGTGCACTATGCGAGAAAAAAGGGCACAACCGGAGAACGTGCCAAAATCTTCCAAAGAGATATTGATATAATGCTTCAATGTTTTTATAGAACTGATATATCGTAAAATCATATCATTTGAATTGCAAAGAAATAGAATGCATGTCTTGCACTAGACATATATTTGGTATTGTGATTCTTTGCCAAATTACTTTTTGGCAAAAAATTTATATGACTACTTGTGTTTTCAATAAGAATCTGTTTATTTGGTATTTTAGTATATAAAAGTGGGATGTATTTACATCTAGTTGCTGCAGGAAAAAAAGGCGCTCAAATATAATATGATATCCAAGTGGTATATCTGTATACCTTATTTGTATATATGTATACCTTATTTGTATATATGTATACCTTATTGGTATCAAAATATGTGCAGAAATAGAATTGGTTCCCAAATGCAACATATGTACAGACAAAACGGGCACGCTTTGCAGCTCATGGCAGTATTTTAGTATAACAAATTGGAAGCCATTTTCAGGCAGTTACTGCAAGAAAAAAGGTAATCAAATACAACGTGATACCCGAATGATATATTTGTATAGCTTATTGGCATATAATTGTATTACATTAATATGGTTCAACAAAAATATGTACAGAAATACAAGTGGTACACCAAAAAAATACAACATCTGTACATCTGTATATACTTCCTTAATAAAATGGACACACTTTGCAATTCATGTCAATATTCAAGTATGACAAATTGAAAGCCATATACATCTAATTTTCGCAGGAAAAAAGGTACTCAAATACAATTTAATACCCGAATGTTATATTTTTATACCTTATTGGTATATAGTTGTATTGCACTAATATGACTAAAACCAAAATCTGTATAGGAATGTAAGTGGTGCACCAAAATACAACATCTGTACAGAATTTGTTAACAAAATTGGCAAACTTTGCCGCTTATGTCAGTATTTACACCTAGTTGTTGCCGGAAAAAGGTACTCAAATACAACGTAATACCCAAATGACATATTTGTATACCTGATTGGTATACAGTTCTACTACACAAATATACCTAAACCAAAATCTTTGCAGAATACAACTGGTGCAGCAATGCAAAATTTTCACATAATTTCATAAGTTCAACTACAACTAAAAACAATTCTCAATACAAATCAAAAACCAATTCATTTTTTAAAAATATTTCTTCTCATTCAAATAAATATGTGCCAAAATTAAAACTCCTATAAATTTTCAAAATGAAATAAATTAAGCTGAAGATAGATTCCAACATTAAAACAGTTATAGCAACATATTGTAATATTGCAATTGTATTCCTAGAACACACTTTTAAATGCTAGTGTTTTTACAATCTAACAATGTAAAATATCATACTTCACTAAAAACTATTGAAATCCTGCAAAGTTTTCATGCTAGGATTAACTAAAGCAAAAAGAGACCTATACTACTTCTTGTGCTTCTTTTCACGAGTCTTTTTTGTTACTACTGGAGACTCAGATTCACTTGATTCACCATGCAACTTCTTGTTCCTCCCATAGTGCCACAACAATATACTAAACCTGGCTCGAATACCATCCACATCAAAATTGTTGACCTTCAATAATATACTCAGCAAAGCATGCAACATATACTCCATAATCTCTGAAATAAAGCAAATGAATAAAATATAAAAATTGATTAGTACTGAAAATATTAATATGAATGAGGAAAACAAAGTAAAAAAAAAGACTATTCTTACAATTTTGCTGTGTTGACAGATTTGCAATAAATTCAATCTCAAATTGATCAGTCAAATCCTTTCCCATATACAAATCATTTTCTACTACAATGTCACGTCTTTGGTTATAAAATTTAATGGTAAGTAGAAACATGGGTATCAACATAACATATGCCTTTACCACCTTTTAGATAGCTTTTTTGTGCTTTCGATTACGTAGCGAGTCATATACATAAAAATATCTCTTATGGAATGATACACACCCCAATATCCAATGCCACTTTTCTGCCAAATTAATTGGAAAAGAGGACATGATCAACCTGGTACCATGAAGTGTTGCAATGCATCCTAAATCCTTTCATGTACTCCATTATATCATTTGATATATCAATCAAATGATCTTTTTTTCCACCTTTTACAAATTCTGTGTAAACCCTTGGAATGATATTATTAATAAGAGTATTTGTAGTTGTGACTTTGATTGACTTATTAATTTCATATTTTGCCTTATTCCTAAGATAGTAGAATATAATATTCAAGTGCTGCAAAAAAAGGATTAAAATATGACTAACACTAACAATATGCATGAACTAATACATAAACAAAAATAAAAAGCAGTACACATACCAAACTAGACAGCGACATGCCAGAATAGTTTAACGTGTGAAAAAATATCTTATTCATCAATCTGTTCAACTTCAAAATCAAAACAAGGGTCCAGATTCCGATCACCAGGTAAATCCACATCAATATTCCATATAATTAAGATATGGATAAGAAATACATCAATAAAAATTAAGAAAACCTAAAAACAAAAGTACATGGAAACGAATACACATTCTCCCAATTGTATGTCTGCTTCAACAAAGTTTGAGAGTGCAGTTGTAAGCTTATAATCAACAACCACTGAAATGTCATCTACAAAAGGAATTCTTCATTTTATAACCTTTGGGGATCCCCCAACTGCACTAACACCAGATTACCAGTCATTCCTATACAACGATCGTTTTAAAGCTGTAGGGCGTCTTCTCCGTGTGAAAACTGTAGAGTTGTTTCAACATCTGTTCGTGTCTGGACAACAGTTCTTGATACCGACCGATCATGTTTAGGCTTATTTACATCACAATTTGTCAATTCATTTCCAAATTGATTTACATTACGTCTATCTCCTTTTGTAATGGTAGCAATTAGATCAAGTTGAGAGTCAGTATATTCAAAATCAGAATCCAAGCCAAGATCACCTTCGTGCCGACATGGAGCTTAAATTACAAAATGTTAGTAAATGAACAACTATACCAAGTTAAGAAATTTTAAAAAAAAAGAATGAAAAGTTATATATATAAGACGTCACATGAAGGCAAATTCACATTACTGCCACCAACATCTCCTTGACCAACACCATCAAACGGAGATGCTGAACACATCAAAGCATTATCAACATCATTATTTAAATAAAAAAAACTATCAAAAATCTCTCATTTACATACCAACTTCAGAATTAGTAACATCAACAATCGTACCCTATGGAGCAATATTTTGTCATAAAGGAGGAGCTTTAAACTCAATAACAACATCTGGTTGTGTCTGTGTAGGGATTCCTTATGGTAGCAGAGCAGGTCCAGATTTTTTAACATCATGAGATGGTTGCTTATATTTTGCTTGTTGTGTAATGGTGTAACAACCTGACCGGTTGTTTTGAGCATCTGCATTCTGTTTAGCTATTTGAAATCTTGATTATCTTCATATGATGTATTATGACTTGTGTGTATCAGCGGTTTTGGTTTTCAGGTGTTTCAGAATTAGTTTGGAAGAATGAATTTCATGTTTGAAACTTTAAGTTAGAAGAGTTGACCAAGTTTGACTTCTTAGTATTTGACCTCGGTTCAGAGTTTTGAAGGTTCTATTAGGTTCGGATGCTAATTTTGGACTTGGGCGTATCCTAGACTTGCAATTGGATATTTCTAGAAGGTTTTGGCATTCATTGGCAAAAGTTGAAAATTTGAAGGTTAGGAATATTTATAAGTTTGACGGAGAGTTGACTTTGATTATATCGGGTTCATATTGTGGTTCTGGGAATTGGAATAGCTTTGTTATGTCATTTGGGACTGGTGTGCAAAATTTGAGTTCATTGCGAGTTGATTTGATAAGATTCGTCACGAGTTTTGGGAAGTTGAAAGATTCAAGTTCATTAAGTTCGATTTGAGACACGATTCGTGATTTTGATGTTGTTATGCATGGTTTGAGGCCTCGAGTAAGTCCATATTATGTTATGAGACTTGTTGGTATATTTGGACGGGTCCCGAGTGGTTCCGGTGAGTTTCAGAGTGGTTAGGATCATTTTTGTTTCATGTCGCATTGTTGAAGGAGTGCTGGTTCTGGTGTTTCGCACCTGCGAATGGTTGTCACGACCCAAAATACTAACTCAGGTTGTGATGGCGCCCAACACCGGGGTTAGGCAAGCCCACACTTAAATTACTAAGGATTTTTCCCATACTTGATTAAACATCCCAACACGTGCCAAGTTTTAAAGTTCAAAACATTAATTGAAAAAGATAGTAAGCCATTTTTTTAACCAAAAGCAGTCATAAAGAGGAGTGAGCCAATATATATATACAGACCCGCAAACCAAAATAACCACTACGTGTGTGCCAGGAACTAGTGTCACAAGTCCTACAGGCATACTAACTGAATATACAAAAGATATAATATACAGTCCCACTGTCTGAAAGAAATAGACGAAAAAATAAGCAAAAGAAAACTCCATGGTGCTGCCGAGGATCGTCAGGAGAAGCAGCTCACCGTGAAGTTAGGTCCAACTATGATCAAAACTGAGCTCCGGTCTGATAACCAGATGTACCAGCCTCAGAACCTGTACAATTAAGTACAGAAGCGTAGCATGAGTACATAAACAAATATGTACCCAGTGAGTATCCCGCCTAACCTCGAAGAAGTAGTGACGAGAGGCTGACTTAACGCTCACGAAGGTCCAATAAAATAATTAATAAGATATAATATCAGTAACAGACATACTAGGATGATAAAAGCAGTAAACATTAAAAATGACAGTAATTCAAATAAATACTGGAAGTAAATGTACAATTTCTACTTCATTATTCTTTTCTTTCCTTTAAAAAATATATCTGACCACTCAAAATCCATAAAAAGGGATCATCAACAATTTAACATGCGCATACAGGATAAGGACAACCCGCCTGAGCCATCATAATGATCATATCTGTGCACTGTCGAGGGTCGAACGGCCCGAACCATAATATATATCTTTCAATCTCGCCGTGGCATACGACCCGCTCCCATGAGAGTGGGGGAAATAACACTCTGCTCGCGGAATGTAAATTGCGAAGCGGTCACATGCACACATAATCCACACATTTACTCTTTATAAATTACTCTTCATGATCAATTCCTTAAAATTCTCTATCTCACGGGAACAAGCCGCAAGTAACATTAATTCACTAGCATATAATTCAATTCAAGGAAAACATAAGGCATGGTGTAGGCCTAACTATCCGGACATAACAATAATAGTTGCTACATACAGACTCTCATCACTTGGCGCGTACGTAACCCCCACAAACATTAGCACATAGTCATTTAAAGCACCTAGGGGACAATTCCCTCTTACACGGTTAGAAAGGAGACTCACCTCGTGTCGAACCTACTTTCCGGGTCAAGAACGCGCCCGAAACTCCAAACTCGACACCCACTGACTCGAAACTAGCCAAATGTTATACAAATATATCAATTTATACTCAAAGCATGAAATTCTTCTACTACTTAGCCAAATTCATCAATCTTGAAGAAATCCTAAAATCCAACCCCGGGCCCGCATGATCAGATTCCAAAAATTCTTGAAGGAACACTCACCCATAGCCTAAGGATCATTAATACATGTTTTTCACCCGATTTCATATATAATTGACGGGTAATTTTCTACATTTTCAAAAGCCCTAGGTTACTACCCCAAATTCTTAGTTTTCACTAATTTAGGTAGTTAATTTAGCTTGTAATCCATGCATGAAGCTAATATTAGAGTATAATTTACTTACCTTCAATAACTAGGTCGTTTTCCCCTTTTGAATGCTGAAAATCGTCCCAAGGAAGAAGAAGAAGGTGAGGAAATGAATTAAATCCCGTTATAAAAACACATTACCCAGTGGTCTACTCTATGCGATCGCAGCCTGGGCAGTGCGATCGCAGAGCTTTAAGTGACCAGGCCCTCATGGGCCTTCTGTGCGAACACGGAGAGAGACCTGCGAACACACAAGGTAAGGAATAGTTGGGCTGGCCCAAGGCTGGGGTCTTGTGCGAATGCGGATGGGGTGTGCGATTGCACTGGGTCAGGAGCCCAACACATCGCGATCCCGGTGCCAATTGTGCGAACGCACTGGGCATTCACCACCCCTGCCCAGTTCCTTCTATGCGATCGCATCAGTGCACCTGCGATCGTACTGAAGGAAACCAGTTAGTGAAAAATCTAGTTTTTAAATTTAACTCCGAGGGGTCCGAAACTGTTACACCCCATGTTTTCGTATGTGGAAGTACGCCACAAGTAAATTGATATAAGATCGGAAATGAGATGTTACGTCCCGCATTATCGTACATTGAAGTCTCATCGTAAGTTAATCGACGTAAGTTCGGGAATGGGGTTTATTTTGGGATTATAAGTATTATGCTATTTATAATAAGCGGTAAGTAAGTGCCATGAAGGATAAAGGGTCACGAATTAAAGAAAATGAGTTTCGCTGAAGGTTGCAAATTTGGGATAAAATACTATCCGAGCTATAATACCTGATATTTATGGATTAATACCATACAAGGTACCATATGACTATGATGGTAAGGTATATAAAGTGTATTAAAATTGAGTAGTATTTTAAGTAAATTGAGATAATTCTTAATAATGTGGGTAATTGGTTAATTATTGGATTTGTGGATAAGTATTTAAGTGAAATTTATTGGATAATTAAAAGGAGACAACTACACATGTGGGGGTATGTAAGTGTGACAACAAATTTGCCAACTAATCAATGCCTTAGGAGGTGGTGGCACTACTACATTCATATCTCATTCCTTGGTGTAAAGATCTAATTAAGAAGGCCTTTACTATTATTAGCTCAAAGAGTGAAAGGTCATAACTCCAAAAATTTCAAGGTTACAGATGAATGTTTTTACAACAAGATTATGATCAAATTCATTATTTTGGCAAGGAATATACATAAAGGAAAAACAAGGAATATTGTTAAGGAATTTTTTTGAAGTTCATATGAAACCTCATACTACTATAGTGACGGCAGTCTTAGATTTGCAAAGCAATTCATACTAAATTGCACTGCGTAATACAACGAGATTTTGCAACTTTAGGGGAGTACAGTGCAATCCTTTTCAAGAATACCATACAGATTTTTCCTACTCCAGGCATGTTAAGCCTACCCCTTCTTTCTTTTGGCATGGTCCAAATTATACTGAAGAAACGAGCAAATACACAGTTTCTATAAATTACTCTATTCATAGAAATAGTAGGGGTGTCTATATTCTTGATTCCCCATGAGAATTATTATTATCTTCTGTTCATGGGTCTCGAAAATACGTATGTTGGTAAAGTTTATTTCATGATATTAATCAGAGGCATAATGGCCTTATGACTTACCGAGATATTTTATTGACGTATTTCATATGCATTTCATGCATTTACATATGCACATTGACCGATGACCAGATGGCGTTATATACGCGTATATATGTAAATATATGTATATGGAATATGGGAAAAGGTTACGGCGTTATATACGCACCACCACCTGATCAGCTGGTATATAATGATGATGTCGCCCACAATGGCGGAAATATGGTTCAAACGGTGTTATATACGCGTATATATGTATCTATATTCAAAAGGCATTATATACGCATATATATATGTATGTATATGGGATATGGGAACGGTTACAGTGTTATATACGCACCACCACCTGGTCAGCTGGTATACGATGATGATTTTGCCCACAATGGCCAATATGATATGATGGGATGCCCTCAGAGGCTGATGATGTTATGAAACATGTACCTATGCACGACATGACATTCATATGCATATGCATGACGCAAAAAGTAATTTATGATTTACAAAGCTGTTCAGGCTTATAGGTTGAGTCATGTGCTCTATATTTCTTCCATGTCTCTTATGTACTTATTATATGCCTTACATACCCGGTACATTATTCGTAATGACGTCCCTTTTGCATGGGAATGCTGCATTTCATGCCCGTAGGTCCCGATAGACAGGTCGAGAGCCCTCCAAGTAGGCTATCAGCTCAGCGGAAGATGTTGGTGCGCTCCATTTGCTTCGGAGTCGCNAAGTAAGGTACCGGGTGCCCGTCGCGACCATCAGTTTGGGTCGTGAAAAAAGTGGTATCAGAGCAATTCTGTCCTAGAGAGTCTATAAGCCGTGTCTAGTAGAGTCTTGTTTATGGTTGTGTCATGCACCATACTTATAAGCAGGAGGCTACAAGGTATTTAGGATTGTCACTCTTTCTTCTTACTCTAGATCGTGTGGTAGAGCTCACTTATAAGAATTCAAATTCCAAACTTCTATTTTATTCATAATAAGACGATGCCTACATTCAGAAAAGATGACCGATAAGAGATATAGCTGTGGAAGTATTGAATAAGAGGAACTCGAGTTTGCATCATTTCTATAATGGATAAATGTGAGGTGTTCAGCAGAACATGTGTGTACCTTATGTGTAAGCTTCTTGATAAGGAGCCTTAAGGCAAGAATATTTATCCACCTATATGGTGAAAGGCAATATGAGATTCAGAAGATAGATACAAGCTTCAACAAGTAAAAGGATCAAGATGAGAAGGGTACGAGTTACCCAGTTAATGAAGATTATTTGTATTTTTAACTCCGGCAGAAAAGTATAAGCATTGTGACTTACCTTCAACAGTAATAGATGTATGTAGAATTGGCCACACCCATCTCAGTTATACTCTATTGGGGGCTAACATGTGTAGTTTAAGAAAAAGACAAGATATTAGGATCCTGCTAGGGTTAGGGTAACCCAAAATGGTAAATGGATTGTTTGTGTGAGTTGACATTTCCGAAGGATATTAAAAAGGTGTTAATGGATCTCCTTGTGAGACACCTAGCTGGAGCACTCTAAAATAGTACAGCTAAATACGAGTGCTACAAAGATAGGTACTCGAAACCTGGAAAGGATAAATATTATCTTAGTGTGGCTCTCATCCCTAGTAGAGCGAGGATGTTGAGCAACCCAGAGAGCCGATGAATGAAGCAAGGAGAGCTAAAAGCGAAAGAATGTCGTGTTAAAATTTTCACAAGAAAGGTGATGTGCAGAAATATTAGCAGAGTAATGAGAGGAGGGATAAGGAAGCATTATGAATAAGGTATGATACATGGATAAAGACGGTAGAAAAGAAGAAGAATAAGAAGAATAAGAAGAAGAAGAAGAAGAACAAGAAGAAGAAGAAGAAGAAGAAGAAGAAGAAGAAGAAGAAGAAGAAATGACAGTATTACATAGTCTAGTCAAGTGAATGAAGAGACGAGAGGTGACAGGCCTTAAGACAACGAAAGAATATAGGCCATAAGGTTATATCCTCATTTAGAGAAATAAGTTTGTAACTCCAAAGCGACTACCATAGGGGAGAGTTAATCCCTAGAGTAACAGAAATCAGTATGGACTGGCAAACAAGATAAACTAAAAATGAATTAGGGACAAAGTGATTTGGTAGTAGTCAGCATCATGAGAGTTTCAGATCATATTCCGGCAATAATAGGACGGACCACAGAAGAAGATTCACGATGAATTCAGAGAATAGTCATTCAGGGAGACGCTTCCCTAGAGAAAGCAATGTGAGCAAAGTTAAGCTTAAGGGACTGTATGTGCCAGTTACGCTAAGTGTCACCCTCACAAATAAGGGAATTTGTCATCCTTGGTATAGAAGAATTGCAGCAAGGCAAGTAAGGATTATTGATGTTGAGAAACGACGCCAAAGATGAAGAGGTAAAACATATATAGGTAGATCCTCGTGGCTTCAGTTTTTAGTACATCCCTAAAGGGGGGAATATGGAGTAATGTGGCATTAAGCCAGAATTAAGTGGTTCTAGTGACTATGGAATGGTAAAGGAAGAATGTGTTAAATGAAAGAGGAATGAGATGACACTTATCCAAATCTTATAGATACGCTTCAATTCAAGAATATTTTGCAAGCACGACGTTAAGTAGAGGAAGTAAAGGTTCCTGCCCGAGCTCTTATTAATAAATGAGGAGCCAGTGCGAGACGTAAGATAAGACAAAGGAAATAACCCAAGAAAGATTACAAGGAATATTGATATAAGAATGGGACAACGAGTAGTGAGTAGTTGGTCAGGAAGATCCCGGTTATGGCTAAGCAGGAGGTTACAGACGAGTCATCAGATCGTGTGAGATAAATATAGTAGAACCCAACATGGAGAGTTCAGCCTCGAAGAATATCATTATAATACTTGAGATATATTCAAACAAGAGTCGGGGTAGTTAAAGATACGTATGAATGTTACGGGGATAAAAGAAAGTGCCACTAGGAAGGTAGTCAAAATATCAGTTCAGAAGCAACCATACAAGCACAAGGGCATGGAAGTAAGCAACTATGGATGATTATAGGCAAGTAAGGACATCAAAAAGATCCGTAATAAGCTCACAACTTTACGAGAGTTAAGGTTTCTCCCTAAGTACTACAACGAAAGTCTAGCTGAGGAGATAAGAAAGAAGGCTTCAACCTAAGTACAACGACCTAAAGAGGAAATGGTCGTATAACAACTATCTCGCAACAACATTGTAGCATTCCAAAGGAAAGTGGCACCTACCGTGGCTAATGAATGGGAAGTAAGAAATAAGAGTAATATTCGAGATCATATGAGTTGTATGAAAACTCTGGCAAGTGTGGGAACTAAGGTAAGCTAAGTATGGACGCAACAAGGGGGCAGAAAGACCAGGAAAAGTAATAGCTTACATTGAAAGAAAGCTAAGATGGAACAAAAAAATTATTTGATCAAAGATCCAGGGTTAGTACGCTATGGATACTCTCAAGATTTTGGAGCATTATCCAGGAAACATATATGTTGACAATCATACGACCATACAAGACTCCAGTATAAGTTTAAAGAAAGAATTAATCCCAGGGCATAGACAAAGGATTGAATTGTTAGAAGATTGTATCATGGATATTCCATAACACCCATGAAAGGCTAAAGTAATAACTGATACCATAAGCCACAGATCGGAAGATAGCTTAAGCCTACGTAAAGGCTGATCAGAAGGAAGAGGAAACTAAAGAATTACACCACCTAAGTAAATCAGGAGTCTGATTATTGGACATAGAAAAATTATAGAAGTTGTGCTGGAGAACATGACAGAATCACTCTTAATATCACATGTTGAAGAGAAATAACACACAATCATAATCTATAATGGCTCTACAAGAAAGCCAGTTAGAAGAAGTACCAGCCCCATAAGAAGTCAGTACGAAGCTCCCACCGGATTGTGTATGTATCAGAGGTGCGAGTATTATAATAGAGCTTCCAGTTATGGACGTGAATTACACCTATGTGGAAGGGAGGTCATGAAAGAGATAGAAGATACGATGTGATATTTTAAGGTAAGTAAGGTAAAGGTGAACAACGTACAAGATACTCAAAGGCAGAATATGTGAATAGTCCATACCTTGGATAGAAGGTTAGAAGTGCTGGGATTCAATATCTAGGAATGATAGCGGCATCATCAGTGGCATATCTTCTAGTTGTCGATGATTTCTAGGTATCGAGAGGTCTAGTTAAGAAAGTAAAGAAGAGTTAGAGACGACGTGATGTCTCGCTTGATGTTCTAAAAACAACACAAGGAAATTCAAGCAAGTTGAAGGAAGATTACGGGTAGTATAAATAGATATGTATAGGTCGCAATCTAAAGTATGGTAAAGCGACAAGGTTTTAGGAAGACAACAGTAAGGATAAGAAAGGGCAGTGAGAAGGTGACGAGAATGGATTAGTCCTCAGGATTAGGCCTATGAAACAAGGGAGCTGATGGCTTCTCTATGTTATAGTAAGCTCAGTATATCCTGAATGAACTCAAAGGAGTTACTCTTTATAAGTAGCATTTAGAAGAGATGGAATGCTGCCCTAATAGTAGAATAAGGGTGTAATTGTGATAGATAAAGGATGACCTTTGGGCCTTCGATTGAGTAATGATTTGAAGGAAGAAAAAAAAAGTGAAGAAGAAGAGACTCATTAATTGTACAGGATTAAAATACCCACGTAAGAGAATCACCTTGGGATGCTATAGAATATGGTTATTAAAGTAGAGTATCGCCGCTAAGTGGATCAGGAAAATCACTTCGAATATTCCTTGATACAACGTAAGCACTAGTGGCAAAGTATTACGTAAGAAGTTTCAAGTTATCAGTGGTATATTGTAGATCAATATTGAGATGAATCAACACTGGATGGACAAAAGTCACAGAGTATGAGATGAGATGAGGCCGTCATTCTAAAGATGATCAATAATGAGGGAGCATTAAAGGACTTAGATTTATATATATAGAATAAGCAACGAGGGTAAGCTGGAATTTGGTAGTAGACCTCAGAAACAATAAATTAAAGTAAGAGTTACGGCAGTAAATTCATATAGATGGCTAAACGGACCTTTGCGATAAGATATAACAATATTCGTGAATTCAACAAAGTACCGAGCAAAGAACTTCAGTATAATCATAGATGCCCAAAGGGACATCTTATCAAGCTCTGTATATGAAGCCTAGAGATTGGGCGCACTTACAAGGTCAAAATCGTATAGGCTGCATGATGGAAGGTAGCATCAGTTACGAGATTGGAAGGATTCTGACTACAAGTTGTGGTGTGAGAAGGAGGCCTTAGAGGGGGAATGCCCTGGACTTTGGGCTTATTCACAGAACAATCGCCTAGATGGAAAGGGAAGTTCTAAAGTATTCGGAAGGCATAAGTTATGAAAATGATAAGTGCATCAGTCAATATTCGAGGACGAATGTTCTAAAGCGGGGAATGATGTTACACCCCATGTTTTCGTATGTGGAAGTACGCCACAAGTAAATATAAGATCGGAAATGAGATGTTACGTCCCGCATTTTCGTACGTTGAAGTTTCATCGTAAGTTAATCGACGTAAGTTCGGGAATGAGAGTTATTTTGGGACTATAAGTATTATGCTATTTATAACAAGCTAAGTAAGTGCCATGAAGGATAAAGGGTACACGAATAAAAGAAAATGAGTTTCGCTGAAGGTGGCCGATTTGGGATAAAATACTATCCGAGCTATAATACCTGATATTTATGGATTAATACCATACAAGGTACCATATGACCATGATGGTAAGGTATATAAAGTGTATTAAAGTGAGTACTATTTTAAGTAAATTGAGATAATTCTTAATAATGTGGGTAATTGGTTAATTATTGGATTTGTGGATAAATATTTAAGTTATTATAAGGAGACAACTACACATGTCGGGTTATGTAGTGTGACAACAAATTTGCCAACTAATCAATGCCTAAGGAGGTGGTGGCACTACTACATCCATATCTCATTCCTTGGTGTAAAGATCTAATTAAGAAGGCCTTTATTATTATTAGTTCAAAGAATGAAAAGTCATAACTCCAAAAATTTCAAGGTTATGGATGAATGTTTTCAAAACAATATTATGATCAATTTCATTATTTTGGCAAGGAATATACATTAAAAAAACAAGGAATATTGTTAAGGAATTTTTTTGAAGTTCATATGAAACCTCATACTACTATATTGACGGCAGTCTTAGATTTGCAAAGCAATTCATACTAAATTGCACTGCATAATACAACGGGATTTTGCAACTTTAGGGGAGTACAGTGCAATCCTTTTCAAGAATACCATACGGATTTTCCCTACTCCAGGCATGTTAAGGCTACCCCTTCTTTCTTTTGGCATGGTCCAAATTACACTGAAGAAACGAGCAAATACACAGTTTCTATAAATTACTCTATTCATAGAAATAGTAGGGGTGTCTATATTCTTGATTCCCCATGAGAATTATTATTATCTTCTGTTCATGGTTCTCGAAAATACGTATGTTGGTAAGGTTTATTTCATGATATTAATCAGAGGCATAATGGCCTAATGACTCACCGAGAGATTTTATTAACGTATTTCATATGCATTTCATGCATTTACATATGCACATTGACCCATGACCAGATGGCGTTATATACGCGTATATATGTAAATATATGTATATGGAATATGGTAAAATGTTACGGCGTTATATACGCACCACCACCTGATCAGCTGGTATATAATGATGATGTTGCCCACAATGACGGAAATATGGTTCAAACGGTGTTATATACGCATATATATGTATGTATATTCAAACAACATTATATACGCGTATATATGTATGTATATATATGTATATGGGATATGGGAACGGTTACGGCGTTATATACGCACCACCATCTGATCAGCTGGTATACGATGATGATTTTGCCCACAGTGGTCGATATGATATGATGGGATGCCCTCAGAGGATGATGGTGTTATGAAACATGTACCTATGCACGACATGACATTCATATGCATATGCATGACACTAAAAGTAATTTATGATTTACAAAGCTATTCAGGCTTACAGGTTGAGTCATGTGCTCTATATTTTTTCCATGTCTCTTATGTACTTATTTATATGCCTTACATACTCAGTACATTATTCGTACTGACGTCCCTTTTCCCTGGGGATGCTACATTTCATGCCTGCAGGTCCCGATAGACAGGTTGAGAGCCCTCCAAGTAGGCTATCAACTCAACGGAAGATGTTGGTGCACTCCATTTGCTTCGGAGTCGCTTGTTTAGTTAGTATGATTTGACGGGTACTGTTTGGTATGGCGGGACTCTATCCCGACCTTTATGACATTTATGTACTCTTAGAGGCTTGTAGATATATGTCGTATACGTGGAAGATTGTACGGCCTTGTCGGCCTATGTTTTGAGTTTATAAATGATTATGTTGGCGTATTAGGCCCGTATGTCACGAGTATATGATGATGTAATAAGAATGATACGTTACGTTGGTACTCGGTCAAGTAAGGTACCGGGTGCCCCTCGCGGCCCATTGGTTTGGGTCGTGAAAAAAGTGGTATCAGAGTAGTTCTGTCCTAGGGAGTCTATAAGCCGTGTCTAGTAGAGTCTTGTTTATGGGTGTGTCGTGCACCATACTTATAAGCAGGAGGCTACAGGGCATTTGGGACTGTCACTCTTTCTTCTTACTCTAGATCGTGTGGTAGATCTCACTTATAAGAATTCAAATTCCAAACTTCTATTTATTCATAATAAGACGATGCCTACGTTCAGAAAGATGACTGATAAGAGATATAGCTGTGGAAGTATTGAATAAGAGGAACTCGAGTTTGCATCATTTCTATAATGGATAAATGTGAGGTGTTCAAGAGAACATGTGTGTACCTTAAGTGTAAGCTTCTTGATAAGGAGCCTTAAGGCAAGAATATTTATCCACCTCTATGGTGAAAGGCAACATGAGATTCAGAAGATAGATACAAGCTTCAACAAGTAAAAGGAGCAAGATGAGAAGGGTACGAGTTACCCAGTTAATGAAGATTATTGGTATTTTTAACTCCGACAGAAAAGTATAAGCATTGTGACTTACCTTCAACAGTAATAGATGTATGTAGAATTGGCCACA